>JACCIB010000311.1:0-191259 GCA_018906965.1 Philotrypesis tridentata
ACGAGATTCGGAATGGTATTAAGAATATTGAGCGATATTACTTGAGACAATTCATTAATGCGGAAGCATAATTCCTTTAAAACTCAACTTTTGTGTACTTAGATTTGAGATTTCGCGTAAATTCCCGAGTATAACAATTTGGCAATTATCTGATATCCTAGTTATACTGTTTCAAAACAGCCGTTTGGTAATCCATCCACTATGCACTGCGCTAATTCTCATATTTATTATCACAAGGAATGAACCTTTGGGAAGACTTTTGTTCCTATAGCCATAATTTGAAGGTAGTGGGTAATACGTCACCATATATATAGGTAGGCAAGATGGCTGTGGCCTATCACTATCCTTAGATACTGTTTATTTACCACGTTTGTTATAAAAATACAAATATGTCTGGCCCCCGTAAGACGCAATGTTATTTCCCGACTGCACAGCCATCTTGCCTAATGTTTAATTAAATGTGATTAAGAATTATGGTTAATAAAAAAAAATAATGGAAACTATTTATATCGCCTCAATCAGCTGAATTTTTCCGATCAGTGGCGCGCATACGTTGCTCATACTTTTATGTGCCACCTGGGTGCCACAGTGTATCACATTTTAAGCATATTTTAAAATAATTATTAAACCACTGAAAAGTATTTTTTGTATATAATAATTATAAGTTCTTGAAAGATTAAGAGTTTATCTAACAAATGCTCTTAATTTTGATTTGATACGCGATGTTTACTTCTAGCAGTAAACAAATAAAAAATGACTCTAGGCTTCTTATTATGCTCCAATTTTTGAGCTCTGTAAATTACCTATTAACTTAATATTTTTATAGTAAATATCATTGCAAAAGATTATACAATTATGAACGATTGATTTTGCATAAAAATAAAATTTTTAATATTTTTTTATGTAAGTACAAAAAATTGCGATGGCAAAGTTACCTGCTGTGCTCATAATGCCCCACCTTCCCCTATATATGATGTATTACACAATTAAGGTAAAATGCTGGCAAGTATAAGGTCGTTTCTTCATGTAAAACTTGAAGATTAATTTTGCAACTGTTGATATCTCAATGTCACAAAAATTTCAAGTGTTTTCTCTATCTATACAGTTATTTCATTATATTAATCAAAGTTAATTTTTAAACTCTCGATATCCCTTATGTGGTGAAAATTCAGAGTGCTTATTCTAAAAGTCTATTTTCATTATGTAAATTAAAGTCAAACTTTCAATAATAATGTAAATAATATTCTAGCAGGTTTATTATGTACGTTTATTACTTTTCCCTTAGTAAAGGTTAATAAGAAATGTGATTATAATGCAATGATTAAAAAGGTATTTCTAATTAGTTCAACAAATAATTATGTTAATATATGTGTCTTCTTTTACCTCGTAAATGAGTGAATCACAGACACTGAATGAACATGATGCTTATACATGAAGCTGAATAACTAGAAATTTTCATCTATCTATATCAATAAGAATGCGTAAAGATCTTTGCTTGAAGGATCTGTTGGACAGACTACCATTTCTTTAGTGTTTCTTCTCTATACCTTCGATTTTACATAAATTTCAATTTTAATATAGCAAAAGAAAGTTATGATATCAATAAAGAAATTGGCAAGTTTTTGTTATAAGAAGCAATTGAGTTGATATAAATAAATAATTGTTTAAATCGGAGAAGGATTATAAATATATATGTATTCATCATTATAAACACTCGATCAAAAATTGTGTTTACAATGATTACGAGATGAAGTTTGAATTCTTCAAAAATTGGTTAAGAATAGTAGTAAATACATATAGAATGAAAAATCCGATACGAGATTTTCTAACAGTGTTTTGTTAACAACAAATTACTTTCGATAACCATGCACAATTGTAAGTACCCATCGGTATCTATTATAGGACGGGACGGCAAGTTTTTCCATAAAAAAAATTGCGTTCTACATGCTAGAATTTGTTACTGTTCTTTTTAAATGTGGGATCGATTTTTTGTATGAATTAAATCTTATATTTAATTGCAAATGATCGTCTTGGACATACATTTTTCATGAAATAAGGATAGCAATTTACTGAATTACTAAGTAGAGTAGATTGTACATCCACTGGTTGCTTCCATAAATAATCGAAAAAGTTTTCATAATGCGAAACAATCCTGTAATATATTATGGGCACATTTTTCATGTGATAATGTCATGTAAGAACATCATTCCTATATGTACACTCGGATACTATTGAACTTTGAATAATATCGAATTAGTGCTATGCTTTGCGCATGTTTGTGACCGGTCACGGAACGCTCTATTTACCGGAAGTACGGTGACCTAACCTCTGACACTAAATACGGCGTAAGAGTGATCAGTCATTAAACGTTAGCTGGAAATGCGCAGGACGTGGTGGCAATCGCAGTTATTCCGACAATTCTACCGACAGTATCTTTTCACAGGCTATCTACCTTTTCACATGTCACAATTTGGTCGAGTGTTTATAATGATGAATACATATATATTTATAATCCTCTCCGATTTAAACAATTATTTATTTATATCAATTCAATTGCTTCTTATAACAAAAACTTGCCAATTTCTTTATTGATATCATAACTTTCTTTTGCTATATTAAAATTGAAATTTATGTAAAATCGAAGGTATAGAGAAGAAACACTAAAGAAATGGTAGTCTGTCCAACAGATCCTTCAAGCAAAGATGTTCACGCATTCATATTGATATAGATAGATGAAAATTTCAAGTTATTCAGCTTCATGTATAAGCATCATGTTCTTTCAGTGTCTGTGATTCACTCATTTACTAGGTAAAAGAAGACACATATATTAACATAATTATTTGTTGAACTAATTAGAAATACCTTTTTAATCATTGCATTATAATCACATTTCTTATTAAACTTTACTAAGGGAAAAGTAATAAACGTACACAATAAACCTGCTAGAATATTATTTACATTATTATTGAAAGTTTGACTTTAATTTACATAATGAAAATAGACTTTTAGAATAAGCACTCTGAATTATCACCACATAAGGGATATCGAGAGTTGAAAAATTAACTTTGATTAATATAATGAAATAACTGTATAGATAGAGAAAACACTTAGAATTTTTGTGACATTGAGATATCAAGAGTTGCAAAATTAATCTTCAAGTTTTACATGAAGAAACGACCTTATACTTGCCAGCCTTTTACCTTGAAAAGGTTTTTTTTTTGGGGGGGGGGGGAGATTTCACTACTTTTAAAAAATATGTAATTCCTAAATTACAGATAATAGTTAACATCAACTGAATAAGTTATAAATTTAAAAATTAATGTGTATATGCTCACTGAAGATGGCCGCGGCAGTGGTACTAGTATTTGTCACTAGCGCCCTAGTTCTGAAAGTGTGCGCGCGTGCTCAGTCTGTGACGTCGGTAAGTCGCTCTTTAGTCCTGGGGTTATCGACGTTACGTCTGCTGTACCGTCAGTGTTTAACCTCTCGCGTGATTAACTTTGTCGCTGCTAAAGTATTTTAAAATTGTTGCTACGGGATTGAAACTCGTACTCAGGAGCAACTGTGGATGGTCAGCTACTCCGAGGAGTGATTTCTTTTGGGACTTGTACACTGTGGTGATGGGAAACTTGTGCTTTCCCTTGGTCGATCATTGCTGTTTGGAGTCAGATAAGTTATTTTTTTTTATTTAAATTATTCAGACTTTTTGTTGATTTAAAGCACCGGTGCTTTGTTAAAAGAATTTTGTCTTTTTGTTTTCAGGTCACTGGGTCAATGCTGCTTCGAAATTTGTGTGTTACGTCTTAAGAAGATTTTGACGTCTCCCCTGGAATGGCATGCCGAAGCTAGTGCACAAGTTTTCGCTAAAGTTTTTTGTAGTGAGAAGTACAACAGTGTTGTAGAGTGTTTTAATAAACATATTTAATTAATTTACATGATTTGACCAGTGCTTTTGACTTTTTGTAGTTTTTAAATTCTGTATATGTGTGAATAAGTGTAAATAACTATGGTGTTTTTCAATAATTATTGTGTGAATTTGTGGATCTCAAGTGTGATTTGTCGAGAACAAGCAAAAAATGGTATAGTTATTTTCACTTTTTTTCCTACACATAATAATTTAATAGTAATTCACATGATAATATAATTCACATAATATATATGATAATTCACATAATAATTTAATTTATGTTAAAGTGTTTTGTGTTGTTTGGCTCTATTTCCCTGGATTTGAATGGACTTATTGGTGTATGTTTATGTCAGACCTATCTGATTGAGTTCGTCTTTTGGAGCAAAGGCCGTCTCTTTCAGATTGCTCTTCCTGGGTTCGACTAAGTTTTGATGTGTAAATAGTGGGTCTCAATAATTGTGCACATTGAATTTAGTTTGTGTGTTGGCTTAATTATTTGTTTTATTGTCTATGGAATTGATAATGACTTTTGCCGACCAAGTTTTCTTTGTGCATGAATAGAGGAATACTTATGAACTCAGTGCTTCGTGCAAGTGCGTTGCTTTAATTTTTTTAAATTATAGTTTGAAAGTTTTATTTGTGGGTCCAATATGGGATATTAATAATGCTTTTGGGGTGCCTGTCTATTAAGTTAACTATTTGCTTGTTTTCTTATTTGACAGACTCCTATGCTAATCTACTCTGTGGTATGTTCAACTATTTATATTGAGTTTGGGGTATGTGAAAAAGGCATTGGAAGTGCAAACTGTGAATCTTTCAACGTCTTTTATCTTGGTACACTGTGTTGAATTACGTTCAATGTTTTCTATTATTATTTACACTCTGTATTATAGCTGACAACCTAATTTACTTTCATCGTTAAATATTTATTCATCACAGCCATAAAATTTATATATACTGAATTTACTGCTAAACCATAATATCAAAGAAAGTATAAAATATATATATGATATCAACTTCCATTTGGTCCCATTAAAAATGGAATAAATATCTGCAAAAAATACATGTTTACAAAGACCAGAGCTTATATATAATAACTACTGTATTAAGGTACTAAAAAATGTATGTAAAATATCCATAGATTTTAATCACTACTATAATAATGACTACATATAGAAATGAGAGCGAAGAATATAATTGAAATAAGTAAGCTACATTTTGAATATTTCGGTCTTCGCCTGATTTAAAATCTGTTATAGCTATAAAAGCTTGTTTTAACATGCTAAAACAATACAATTGAGTTTATCTAAGAACTTATAGTTTTGATTTTTATAGTTATGCACCTGACAATTTAGACCCTAAAGCCATGAAATCGATGGAGTAAGTATATAATATACACATGCTGATTATTGTATGAAACATTACTGTTGCATCAAGCAAGAATATTCTCTATTATATAAACTAAATAACTAAAATCCAACAAAATAAAACACTTTCACTAGCTATTCATAAGAATCCCTTTCGACGAACAGCCTGAGAGTCTACCTCCCAGGAGACGATAGGAAAAGTTATGAACTATTCATATACACTTAAACAACTTAGAAACTTTCATGCATGAGCGATGCATATTCTTGACACTTCACTAGCTTCTCACAAGACAAAATAATTTTTTCCTTATATAAACTGAATATTCTCTGAACTAAGAAAATAAAACACTTTTACTATCTATTTATAAGAATTTTTTTCGACGTACAACCTCAGAGTCTATCTCCCAGGAGACTATAGGAAAAGTTAACATAAGCACTTCCACAATTGTAGAAACTTTCTTGCGTGGAAGATTGAATATAATCGTAACACTCAACCAACTTGTCACATCACAAGAAAATTATATAAACTGGAAATTCTGTATAAATTTTCTTTGATTCTTGGATAATGAAAATACAACACTTTCACTAGCTTCTCGTCAAGATCCCTTTCGACGAATAGCCTGAGAGTCTACCTCCCAGGAGACAATAGAAAAAATTACGCATCCACTTTAAGAATGTAGAAACTTGCTTGAAAGGTGAACCCAGGAGACGATAGAAAAAGTTACATATTCACTTCAACAACGTAAACTTTCTTGAAAGATGAATTCTTAACACTTTACTAGCTGCCACATCACAGAATAGTTATTTCTTTATATAATCTAATAGTAAAAAAACCTGAAAAATAAAAGGATATATTTTAACAAAGAATCAGTTCATGAATCTTTCATGTATTGTATATAATTTTAGACATTTACTTTTTAGCACTTTTTCCAACTTCACATAATAATTGTTTGGATAATACTTTTCATAAGTTTATTCTCGTTTAAACTAACACAATCACTTTCTGCATACATATTTTTTCAACTAAATGTCCGTCTAAGTATATTGATAGCTGGGCTTCAAATCACGAGTCTCACATTTTTCCTTATTATTTCAATTGAATGTCCGTCTAAGTATTAAGATAGCTGGGCTTCAAACCACGAGTCTCACATTTTTTCTTATTTTCACAAAGTTTACAGGTATTATTATTATAATATACAGATTAAACGGCATAACCTGTTCAAATAATTTAATACACAAATTATCACCAATACAACACTAAAAATCATTTAGTAATGATTACATTCGAAACAATCCTCACACATAGCTTTAATTTAGAATTTATATCACTAATCACTATGCTGAGTTATGCTGTAATCTATTAAACTTGAACTATCTTTCAATTTAATCTTTTGAACATATCAACATTTTGAATATAAAAAGACACTATCACTATTCTTCGTAAGTAGCAAAAAAAGATTATGCTATTTATGAATGAAAGTTTAACAGTTTACCTCGGCAACTGTATTTGGTTTTTCAAATGTTTCAATATTATAATTTTAATTTTAGACATTTACTTTTTAGCACTTTTTTCAACTTCACATAATAATTGTTTGGATAATACTTTTCATAATTTTATTCTCGTTTAAAATAACATAATCACTTTCTGTATACAACTTATAATAAGTTCACTTTTTAACACTTTTTTATGGTACATTCCATCCGATCTGGATAGACAAAAAGTCTATAATTCACAGCAAGAGGTGGATAGTCCTCCATAAGGAGACGATCCTCCATAAAAAACAATCCTTCACACTAGTAGATGAATTACTTATTATCAAAATAAAAATCTTCCGCTTGCACCAGATATTCTGCTAACTTAATAAATATTCTTACTTCACAGCATAATAAATACTGCAAATCATAAATATTTATAATTCAAACTTTTTTCAATGGCAATATAACCTCCCAAAAGTATCTGAAAAAGAAAAGAGAACATTTAAACAAAGTATCAGTTCACGAAACCTTGATTTATATTGTATATTAATAAATCACAATCATAACATTAAATACTTATCTAATCTAATTATACACTATTAATCATGTCGATCATTATGAACGAAATTGGCTTATTTCTCACTGTTTTTAAATGACACTGTTTTAAGATATTAAACTTATGATATATTTCGCACTATCACAATATTTTATAATAATATGTTAAATTATTAATTAAAATATTTACGTTGATTATTATAAACATAAACAATGTTTCACCATGAAACATCGTCTGCATCTGCTCAGCATGTACAAGTAGATCTATATTGATGCATGGTGTGCTATATATTATTACGGAAATACGTAGGGCTGACGTAACCGGAAGAATTGCTCAGTTTTCATTCTTCTCTCTTGATGAGAATCGAGGGGCTCGAACATTCACTTTACAATATCTGTTGATAGAAGCATTTTCAGAAAATGTGACCCTGATGTGATTTTGTTAGTTTCGTCTCAAGCTTTCGTTTGAGTATTTCTATGTGACAAATAATACTGTCAAAGTGAAGAAAACCGTAAGTCGAGTTTCCAACAATGCCTATGAGATGTATATAGGGTCTGGCTAGCGCCCGACGGCGGCGTACGTACTCACGTACCTTATACTTGCCATCGTGGCGCTACCGCGCCCCTTGATCTGGCTAGCGCCCGACGGCGGCGTACGTACTCACGTACCTTATACTTGCCATCGTGGCGCTACCGCGCCCCTTGATAAATTCGAAACAGGCTTTTGAGGATTTGTGTACGCAATCACTGCATTATGGATCAACCCTCAAGGTGTATAGATGCCTAGATGCCTTAATCCTATTTGCGACAAAAGAGCAATGAAATGCAAGGATATATGTACTTAATGGTAATTATTTAATTAATATAAAAATATAATAATACAAGTATTCAAATTTTAATTTAGGTTTTATCATTATTGTATAATAATTAAGTAGCAAATAATTGATAGTAATTTTTTATAGATATCTATTGTTAATTAGTATTTGTTGCAAAACAATAAAGTTTTATACACTAGGTTAATCTTTTCACCATAAAAATTATTTTTATTGATATAAAAAATCAATTTTGACTTTAAATTAAGTTAATATTAAACAGTTATTTTATTTAAATTCTGAATAATATTCTTTAAATTTTGATGCATGCGTAGGATATACACTGAATGAGTGATTGCGTAAAAAATATCCAATATTATTAATAGATGTTTTTACAAAATGTTGTATTACCATCCTTTCAATAATTTCAGAGATGCACAGCATCAGAGTTGTAAGTGTAAGGGTTTCAGTTTCAGCTAAATTATTACAAAAGTATAAATTAATTTTTCAATTTTAAAAATTATTATTTTTAGATTAACATGAAACAAACTTTTTATACATCATGGAAACATATTACATACCATTTTTCATAATTCTAAGAAATACATACGTCATTTCACTAAATAATAACAAAATTTGAAGCTAATCCAACCAGTAGTTGCTGAGAAATCTTGCGGCAAATGACCTAGAATCAGAAAAGTATAAATATTGAAAAAAATGTATTTAAAGTCTGAAATAATTATTGATAAGAAGGAGTACTTACAATCATTGATTTTATTCTGGACTTTTATTTTAGTTACAGGTATCTTAGTCAGATCAGGTTAATCTTACTCAGATTTTCAATTTATTTTAAAGTATATTATTGCTTTTTAATATTATTTACTTGAAACCCACCTGTCAAAAACTTGTTCAAGTAAGCTTCGGTAAAAATCGCTTCAGTCGATCAGCTGTCAGTTGACCATTGCAGACTATTCATTTATGGAGAGCAGAATGCTCTAATCTCTGAGCTCCATCAGTATATCGTGGTTAGAGATTGTATGAAAACAATATAGATATTTCTATTTTTAATAAATTCGTTCTGTTGTTCATTGTATAGGATTTTGTATTTTTTGTATGTGTGTGAGTGTAAATACATACTTATATTAGTGTTTAGTGCTGCAGCAGAATAAGAGTCATTCTGATCAAGTGTGCCTTAAGTGTAGTTGCTGCTGTTGTTTTGTCTAGCCTTAAAAGTTTTTTTTCATCTGTAGTTTGTGCACAGTTGATTGCAAAAGATCCTGGTTAGACATCAAACTGTTTCACAATTTAAAGCAGCGCTGTTTTTCCATCATTGAAGGAAATAACAGCAAGGTAACCTCCAATTTCCAAAACTACCAAGCCACTAAATGAGTTTTTTGGGACAAGCTTATACAGATGAATTGGTTGAAACTTTCGTTGCAGTTTTGTGCGTAACCCCCAACACATCTTACAAGCAACTGTGGATTAGTCAAATGTTCTTTTGCACATGTTTAATGCATTCTTTTTCGTTTTCTTTTTGAAAACTGCAAGGTATATCAAGAATTCTTTACTGAATAGGACTCGATTCTATAGTTTTGGATTTTAACTATCGAGCAAATCCTAATTTTTTGAAAACAGGCCAATTATAGAACTTTCAACATCTAGCACGATACCAAAATTTGAGATACCTTAAATTTCACAATTAGGATTCGTTCGATATTCCAAAATTCAAAACTATAGAATCGAGTCCTATTCAGTAAAGAATTCTTGATATACCTTGCTGTTTTCAAAAATTCGAGGAATCTTCAGTCTACTATGCGTCAGCATACTGAAGTTCTATAATTGGCCTGTTTTCAAAAAATTCGAGGAATTTTTAGTTTGTCAAAATTGTTATAGAGTTGTCAAGTTTGATAAAGTTGATATATGAGGTCTTGGTAGCAAAATCTCAATTTACTGTGAATGATTTTATGTAGCTTTTGTTAACTTCAGTAGAAAAATTGAAAAAACAGTAAATGTATATAAAATAAATAGATGCATAGTATTTATTCTTAATGAGATTTCTTGGCGATGGGCATGCTGGCACAAATACTTTTTGGAAACATGCATTTACTGCCACCAGTTTCTCACAGTAATTTTGACCTTTTCATTAAAGAGGTTAAAGTAACTTGTGAGAAAGTAACAAAGGAGTCCATGAATGCAGCCAATGAGGAAAATTGTATTTCTGACACTCCAGAGGATCCTGATGTAAATATTAGGAGATAGTTCACATTATTATGGAGGAAACAAGGTACAGTTTCGAATCTTTGTCGAAAAAGTTCTTCTTGGCCTGTTACAATAGTTCTTGATTGTACAATGTTAGGCTTCATAGTGGCAGTAAATATTAGCTCTGCTGAAAGTTTTGTGTTTCGACAAATCTCTCTCTTCTTTTTTCTTCCAGTTCTTCTTATCGCAGGTGTTCCTGGCAATCTATTTCTTGTTCAAATTTGATGCATGATCCCTTATCATAACTCACAAGAGGAAGGTTTATTTCATTGAGTAAAGATGTAATTGTCATCTATGTTTTAGGAAAAAGTAGAAATTCTGATACAAAAAATTATCAAACCTCTCAAATATTATCAAACATATACCAAGAAATCAGAAATAAAGCATAAGATCTAGATTTGGCTTTAATGCGAGAAAATGTAATTTTAAAAATAAAATTTCAAATTTCGTGGAATTAATAAACTTGATACATGATTCCTCCATATGTTTTTTGATGTCTCTGCTTACAAGATTAACGAATCAATTTTTTTCAAAGTATTAAAAGGAGTAATTAAAAAAAATTATTTAATCTCTAGTTTATTAAAAATTTGGTAAAAATATGCTTCAATATTTTGTTTATAACTTTCAATAGTTTTTTTGTACTATTAATTTTTCTAATTTATTCTGCGTGAAATTTTCTACAAGAAAAATCAATTAACAAACATGTTTTTTTTTAAAGATTTAACCAAGGCTGAACACCTTAACCCATTAAGGCCCAAAATAGCTGATTTTGACATCTAAGTTTGAATCGTCACCATCTTATGAATTCGTGCGAAAAAAATTCGAGAAACACTATGACTTATGTAATAAAAGGGTGCTGTTTCCATGGCATTGATTCGAATTTTTCAAAATTTAATTTTATCATACAAAAATCGAAAATAATGAAAAAAATGCACTTTTTCAAGACGTTTTTTTTAACCGATTTTTCGACCACTTAACATTTTTCTATACATATAAGAGTTATATGTAAACTGGCATGGATGCCTATATTGAAAAACTACGTGGTGGCTTTAACTCGAAAAAACTTCTTTCTCAACAAAATGGCCTCCTATATGAAAATTTGTTGGTTTCTTATTCATAGATTATTTTCTTGAAAACTTCTAGATTAAAAATACCTTAGAATAAGTCAAAGAATCCTCTAAAATTTTTTCAGATTGATGAGGTACAATTTTTGATTTTTTGAAAATGCGGAAAGTCGAAATTTCGAAAAGCATCCTCAAAAAATTTGAAAAAAATTGAGATCACTCTTTATTGAATTCTAAGACATTTATTTCTTTCCAAAATTGATTTAAAGTTTATAGATTTTAAGAAAAAAATCTATAACTAAAGTTTTATACAGTATCGTAACTGAATTAATTCTTACAATCTATGAGGTTTAAACAAATTTTGGAAAAAAGAAAAATCTTAGAATTCAACAAAGAGTGCTCTCAATTTTTTTCAGATTTTTTGAGGATGTTTTTCGAAATTTCGATTTCCTAAATTTTCAAAAAATCAAAAATTATACCAGATCAATCTGAAAAAATTTGAGAGAATTCTTTGACTAATTCTAAGGTGTTTTTATTGTTAAGCATTTTTCATAATAGTCCAAATGTTTCATGAAAAAAATCTGTGAATATAAAACCAAAATATTTTCATATAGGACGCAATTTTGTTGAGAAAAAAATTTGTTTTCGAGTTAAAGCCACCGCGTAGTCTTTCAATATAGGCCTTTACGTCAGTCTACAGATAACTCATATGCATAGAAAAATTTTAAGTGGTCGAAAAATCAATTAAAAAAAACATTTTAAAAAAGTGCGTTTTTTTCATTATTTTTGATTTTTGTATGATAAAATTAAATTTTAGAACATTGTAATCAATACCATTCGGAAGAGTACCCTTTTTTACAGAAGAAACAGTGGTCCCTAATTTTTAGTAGTGGAAATATTAAAAATAAATTGTTAAAAATTGGATTTTCTTACAAGTCTCTTTCACTTCAGATTTCACATTAGGTTAACTAAAAAGTTTGTACATTATTTGAGTCAAAATAATATTTTTGTTTTAAAATAGGTTCAGATATTCTAAACAAAAAAGAGTTCTTATCATCTGAACTACTAAGATTATTTTCAATCATTTTATTAAGGAAACTGATACACTTTTAAAATTTTTAAAAATAAAAAATTGAATTTTAGTTTTGTATTAACTTGACATTGTTTAAATGTTATGTATAAAATTTGTTTTGTATTGTTAACATTATTTATAAGTTTATAACATTATATCCAACATTATTTAAACAATGTATAGTTGGTAAAAACATAAAATTCAATTTTTCATTTTTTAACATTTAAAGGTTTATCGGTCGTCTTAATAAACTAATAATATATGTACTAAGTTTTAAACTCAATTTATTCTTACAGGACTTCCTCTACATGGTTGCAAATTGAAATTCCCGAAAATTATTTCCAAAATCGTCGCAGAATCCCAAAAAAAGATGTCTATGGAAGGAGCAGGACAACCACTCTTTAGTAGCGATATATCTAAATTGAACAGATATCTCACAAATCTCAGAGATTATTTATTTATAAAGCTCACTGAGTGTTTTGATAAAGAAGCATGGATAGCATTAGGCGAGGTCAATTTGTGTAAGATATTATTATTTAACAGTAAAAGACCTATTGAACTGTCTAGGTTGACAACCAGTCTTTACGTAAAACACAAAAGTACGCTACAGCAAGTAAATCCACAATACTATGTGACTCTCACAGAGCAAGCTAAATTAATTGCTGATAAATTTGTGATACTCGTATGCAGAGGAAAACATAATGCTAAAATAGTTCCCGTATTTTTAGATGAAGATATGGAGAAATGTATAGATTTATACATCAGATATAAAGAGGTTGCTGGGGTTCACCCTGACAATCCATATATTCATGGATTGCCAAATGCTTGCAATGCTTTCCAGCATATTGACATCACTGCTGCTCTCAGGAAGCATGTGCTTGTCTGCGATGTAAACGTTTCTTCAATTTTAAATAGTATAGAGCTACGAAACAATACAGCTCGATCGCAATTATCTCTCAACCTAACTGATGCAGAAATCGAAGATATGGTAGCATTGATGGGTCAATTCATACCCGGGTCACCTGTTTTAGAAAACACATTCAGAGTATTATTGTGGTTGCAAAGGGGCTATATGACTCTACCAACAGAGTCATAAAAAGGGCGTCCAAGGAAATAATGGTTGGTAATCTGTTTATTCTGATTTTTATTTGTTATAAAAATATTCAAAAGTGCGCTTAAACATGTCGTGCTGTAAAGTACGACTTATTCCACTAGTATCGTAATGTACTATTTAACTAGATGAAAAATTACAACAGCGCAAAAAAATACTTAATTTACGCTTTTTTTATCATATTATGATTTATTCCACAGGTATGAAGAAGAAGGCTAGAAGGACGTGGATTCTCGACGCTAAAAGATTACTAAATCGTTTTGAAAAGGCAATTATGGGGATAACATTAGTGGAGAAAATATTTTCAGTTCTTATCAAGTTAAAGTCAAGTTTAAGTTATCAGTAACACATAAAAAAACTAGATTTTCAGTATAATATACAAATCTGTGATCTTAAATAAATCAAAAATAAAAGGTTTATAGTTTATAATATAAAAAAAGTATTTGTATGTAACATTAAAAACTCAATTTGCAATTGACTTGTTTTTTATTTGACTTTAATGTGAAGTTGCTTCGTATTTCCCTATTATCTCTCTCCCTCAGTCGATCTTTCTCATGACCACATGTCTGTCTCTCTCTTCCATGACCTTTGCTTCTCTCGATCTCTCTCTCCTCTCTTTTTTGATCTCTCACTCTCTCTCGCTCTCACTATCTGTCATACACGACCTCTCCCTCCCTCGATCTCTCTCTTCCACATCTCCTTCTCGATCTCCCTCCCTTCCTCGATCTCTCTCAACCACGATCTCTATCTCTCCGTCCCTCTCGATCTCTCTCTTACATGATCTCTCTCATCCACCTCTCCTTCTCTCCCGCTCTCGATATCTCACTTACACAACCTCTCCTTCTCTCCCACTCTGGATCTCTCTCTTCCACGAGATCTCCTTCTCTTAATCTCTTTTCCTCCCTCGATTTCTCTCTACCACGACCTCTCCTTCTCTAGATCCCTCTCTCAATTTCCCTCCCACCCTCGATCTCTTTCACAACCACGATCTCTGTCTCTCGCTTCTTCTCTCGATCTCCCTTCAATTTTCGATCTTTCTCACGACCACATCTTTGTCATTCTCTTCCACGACTTCTGCTTCTCTTGACCACTACCGATTTCTATCGCTCTACCACGATCTCTTTCTCCATCTCTCGATCACAATCTTTGTCTCTCTCTCCCTCTCTTGATATATCGCGCCCACGGCCTCTCTCTCGATTATCAACAGTTCTCGATCGCTCTCACTCCCTCCATATCTCCCTCTCTCTCTCTCTTCATTTTTCTTTTTCGATCTCTCCCCCTCTTTCCATCTCTCCCTTTCTCGATTATTGTCACGATCACATCTCTGTCTCTATCTCTAGCTCTCGATCTCTCTCCTCCACGACTTTTCCATCTCTCGATCGCATTGCCTCTCTCGACCTCTCTGCCTCCTCTGATCTCTTTCAGGATCGCGATTTCTGTCTCTCGCTCCTTCCCTCGGTCTCTTACTCCCACGATCTCTCTCTTTCCCTCTCTCCCCCGGTTTTTCTTGATCATCACCCTTTCTCTCTCTCCCTCTCCCATCTCTTTCTCGACTTCTCCCCCTCTTCAAGTCTCTCCGGTTCTCGATCTTTCTCACGACCACATCTCTTTCTGCCTCGCTCTCTCAAACTCTCTCAAAATCTCTGTCTGTCTTCATCATTTTTTCTCGATGTCTCTCCCTCTCTCTATTTCCCCTCCACGACCTCTCCTCTCGATGTCTCTCCCTCTCTCTATTTCCCCTCAACGACCTCTCCTCTCGATCTCTCTCCCTCTCTCTATTTCCTCTCGATCTCTCTCTCTCGATCTCACTCCCTCTCTTGATCTCTTCATCCCTTCATCTCTCTCCATCACTCCAACTCTCTCCCTCCCTCCATCTCTCTGTCTCCCCCGATGTCTCTCACGATCACGATTTCTGTCATTCGCTCCCTCCTTCAATCTCTCTCTCCCACGAACTCTCTCCCGTCCTTGATCCTCACCTTTTCTCGATCTTCCACTCGACCTCGAACTATACCACAACCAAATGTCTCTCTCTCTCTCTCTCTCCTCTCCCCATCTCTCTTTCTCGATCTCTCAACCTCTCCATCTCTCCGTTTCTTAATCTTTCTCACGATCACATCTCTTACTCTATCTTCCACAATCTCCACCCCTCTCCATCACTCCCTCTCTTGATCACACTTTCTCAACCATCTCTCCCTCTCTTGGTCTTTTTATGTCAACATCTGTCCCTCTCTCGATCCCGCCTTCTCGTTCTCCCCCCTCTCTCGATCTCTCTCCTCCACTACCACTCCTTCTCTCGATGTGTCTCCCTCTCTCGATCTCTCTCCTCCACGACCTTTTCTCTTGATCTCTCTCACGATCGCGATTTCTGTCTCTTTCTCCCACGAACACACGTTTTCTCTCTCTCCCTCTCTCTCCCCCTCTCTCTCTCCCTCTCTCTCCGTTAATCTTACTCCCTCTCTTTTTATCGATCCTTACCCTTTCTCGATCTCTCACTCTTCTTCGAAGTATCCCACTACCACATGTCTCCCTTTCTCTCTCTCCCTCTCCATCACTCTTTCTCGACTTCTCCCACTCTACATCTGTATGCGTTTCTCGACCTATTCCACGGCCATATCTCTCTCTCTCTCTCTCTATCTCTCTCGCTCTCTCGATCTCTCCCTGTCTTACTAGCTCTCTCGATCTCTCTCTGTCTTACTCGCTCTCTCGATCTTTCTCTGTCTTACTCGATCTCTCTCTGTCTTACTAGCTCTCTCGATCTCTGACTCGCTCTTTCGATCTATCTCCTCTCTCCCCCTCTCTCACTATCTGCCTCAATCTGTATATCATTGTATATTTCTCGACCCTGACCCTCTCTCGATGTCTCTCTCCCTCCAACTCTCCCACAACCACATATCTTTGTCTTTCTCCATTTCTTTTTCTCGATCTCTCTCATCCTCCATTTCTTTTTCTTGAACTCTCGCCATGTCTCTCGGTCTCGCTTCTCTGGATCTCTCATCCTCCCTCTTGATCAATCTGCCTCTCTCTCTCTCTCTCTCGATCTGTCTGTCTCTCTCTCTCTGTAGATATCTCTCAATCCCTCGATCGCTCTTCCTCTCTCTGGATCTCTATTCCTCTCTATCGATCTCTCTTCTTCTCTATGGATCCCTCTTCCCTCCTCTCTTGATCTTTCTCCCTCCATCGATCTCTCTTCCCTCCTCTCTTGATCTTTCTCCCTCCATCGATCTCTCTTCCTTTCTCTCTCTCGATCTCTCTCTCTCCTTCGATCTCTCTCCCTTTCTTTGTTGCCGTTGCTTTGCTGCAATTAGCGTAGTAGATGGAGTATACAACCTTCTCGAGATACTTGTTACTCAGTGCTACTGCAGCCGCTACTTTAGTAAGCGCCATATCGAATATGAGAGTAAACATTTTAATGTTTCTTTTTCTGACCTATTAAAATTAAAAGATTTTTAGTGACATTATGAAAGCAAATCAAATCGTAGCAACGAAATATGCATAGGTTTTTGGCTAGATGAACGGACGACCCATTATCGTTTGGAATAATGAAAGACATTCTCATGATCAGTTCGAAAAATGCAGCCTATGTATGGCTGATTAGAAAAATTCAAGTGTTCGATTAGAATTGCTCATATCCCTAATCAATCTCATGATCACTTTGTATGTACAATAAAAGTGAGCAAACCGATCAAAGCGTATGTTGGTAAAAGAAAATTTCCATGTCGTACCGGGTAACATGTGACAATCCAGTTTTGACGATCAAATTGGAAGATCCCAGTGTATCCTACGAAATATATTGACAGTGTTTCTGATCCATGAGCTAGATGAATCGTACGAACAAATGTTAAATATCATTTTTTCTGAAGAATTCCTTCGAAACCTAGAATTGATTGTTATTTTCAGAGATAAAAGGGGAACAAAATAGTCATAGCCAGGAAATTTCAGACCTCTCCGGCTTGGTCAAAGGATGCCCAATGTCGTTCGGAATAGTGTATGACAGCCGTTCTCATTTTTATCTCAAAAAATATTGCCCAACGTAGTGCTGGTTAGAAAGATTCAGGAATTCCATTAGAATTGCTGATATCGCTTATCACTTTCATGATCACTCTGTACGAACATCAACCGTCAGAAACCGATACAACCGCATGTTAGTAACGCATGTGGAAGAGACCCGCCATATCGTAATGGAAAACGCGGGATAGTACGGTACAGTGTTCCGATCCAATTACGTACCTTCAGTAACAGTGGGAAACCGATCCTACCGCAGGTTAGTAACGCATGTAGAAGAGTACCGCCATATTCTAATAGAAAACTCGGGATTGTACAGTACAGTGTTCCCATCGAATTAAAATCTTTGAGTGACATTTACGTAATATTTTTAAATAGCCTTTATACCTGAATTTGACGACGCGTACAAGCCAATATTCAATGTTACTTTTTCAGTCCTATTCAATTTTAGACGTGGTTTAGAATTCGACAGGATATTCGTAGTATCGAGAAAGCAAATAAAATCCTAGCAGCAAAATATGCATAGGTCTCTGGCATGATCAACGGATGTTCCACTGACGTTAGGAATTATGTATGACAGCCATTCTCAAGATTAGTTCGAGAAATTCTGGCTACATATGGCAGATTAGAAAAAATCATGTGTTCGATTGTCATTGCTCATAACCGTGGACTCCCTCATGATCACTTTGTATGCACAATAACAGTGAGCAAACCGATCAAAGCGCATGATGGTAAAACATGAAATCTAGAATCGGTGTTATGTTTGTTGATACTTGGGAATCAAAAAAGTCCTATCCAAAAAATATACAGATTTCTCCTGCTTGCTCAATGGATGCCCAATATCGATCGGGATAGTGTATGAGCCGTTCTCATTTTTATCTCAAAAAATATTGCCCAACGTAGTGCTGGTTAGAAAGATTCAGGAATTCCATTAGAATTGCTGATATCGCTTATCACTTTCATGATCACTCTGCACGAACATCAATCGTGACAAACCGATCCAATCGCATGTTAGTAATGCATGTAGAAAAGAACCGCCATATCGAAATAGAACACACGGTGTAGTACGGTACAGTGTTCCGATCGAATTATGTACCTTCAGTAACAGTGGGAAACCGATCCAACCGCAGGTTAGTAACGCGTGTAGAAGATACCGCCATATTCTAATAGAAAACACGCGATTGTACTGTACAGTGTTCCGATCGAATTACGTGCCTTCAGTTACTCTTACGTAATAATTTTAACTAGTCTTTTACACCTGAATTTGATGATGTGTACGAACGAATATGTAATGTTATTTTTTCTGTCCTATTCAATTTTAACCGTCTCCTAGAATTCGAAAGAATATTCGTGGTATCGGGAAAGCAAATAAAATCCTAGCAGAGAAATATGCATAGGTCTCTGGCATGATCAACGGATGTTCCACTGACGTCAGGAATTGTGTATGACAGCCATTCTCAAGATTAATTCGAAAAATTCTGCCTGCATAGGGCAGATTAGGAAAAATCAGGTGTTAGATTGTCATAGCTCATATCTGTTGTCTCCTTCAGGATCACTTTGTCTTCACAATAACAGAGAGCAAACCGATCAAAGCGCATGTTGGTAAAACATGAAATCTAGAATCGGTGTTATGTTTGTTGATACAAGGGAAACAAAAAAGTCCTATCCAAAAAATATACAGAGTTCTCCGGCTTGCTCAATGGATGCCCAATATCGATCGGAATAGTATCTGAGCCGTTCTCATTTTTATCTCAAAAAATTTAGCCCAACGTAGTGCTGATTAGAAAGATTCAGGAATTCCATTAGAATTGCTCATATCGCTTATCACTTTCATGATCACTCTGCATGAACATCAAGTTTGAGAAACCGATCCAACCGCATGTTAGTAATGCATGTAGAAAAGAACCGCCATATCGAAATAGAACACACGGTGTAGTACGGTACAGTGTTCCGATCGAATTATGTACCTTCAGTAACAGTGGGAAACCGATCCAACCGCAGGTTAGTAACGCGTGTAGAAGATACCGCCATATTCTAATAGAAAACACGCGATTGTACTGTACAGTGTTCCGATCGAATTACGTGCCTTCAGTTACTCTTACGTAATAATTTTAACTAGTCTTTTACACCTGAATTTGATGATGTGTACGAACGAATATGTAATGTTATTTTTTCTGTCCTATTCAATTTTAACCGTCTCCTAGAATTCGAAAGAATATTCGTGGTATCGGGAAAGCAAATAAAATCCTAGCAGAGAAATATGCATAGGTCTCTGGCATGATCAACGGATGTTCCACTGACGTCAGGAATTGTGTATGACAGCCATTCTCAAGATTAATTCGAAAAATTCTGCCTGCATAGGGCAGATTAGGAAAAATCAGGTGTTAGATTGTCATAGCTCATATCTGTTGTCTCCTTCAGGATCACTTTGTCTTCACAATAACAGAGAGCAAACCGATCAAAGCGCATGTTGGTAAAACATGAAATCTAGAATCGGTGTTATGTTTGTTGATACAAGGGAAACAAAAAAGTCCTATCCAAAAAATATACAGAGTTCTCCGGCTTGCTCAATGGATGCCCAATATCGATCGGAATAGTATCTGAGCCGTTCTCATTTTTATCTCAAAAAATTTAGCCCAACGTAGTGCTGATTAGAAAGATTCAGGAATTCCATTAGAATTGCTCATATCGCTTATCACTTTCATGATCACTCTGCATGAACATCAAGTTTGAGAAACCGATCCAACCGCATGTTAGTAACGCATGTAGAAGAGAACCGCCATATCGTAATGGAAAACGCGGGATAGTACGGTACAGTTTTCCCATCGATTTATGTACCTTCAGTGACTCTTACGTAATAATTTTAACTACTCTTTTACACCTGAATTTGACGACGTCAAGGAGCCAATATTCAATGTTAATTTTTCAGTCCGATTCAAATTTAACCGTTGTTTAGAATTCGACAGGATATTTCGTGGTATCGGGAAAGCAAATAAAATCCTAGCAGAGAAATATGCATAGGTCTCTGGCCTGATCAACGGATGTTCCACTGACGTTCGGAATTGTGTATGACAGACATTCTCAAGATTAGTTCGAAAAATTCTGCCTACATATGGCAGATTAGAATAATTCAAGTTTTCGTTTAGAATTTTTCATATCGCTTATGATACTCATGATAACTTTGCATGAGCAATGACAGTGATCAATCCGATTCAATCGCATGTTCTTAAGAAGCGAAAATCAAAATTTCCATATCGTACGGGATGTCATGCTGCAATACAGTTGTCAAATGTAGAATATCACTTTTGCTGCAGAATTAGTATTCCTTCGAAACCTGTATCGGTCGTTATAGGGTTAGTGATACAGGAAAAACATAAATGTCCTTTCAAAAATATATTCAAAGGTCTCAGGCCTAGTAAGCGGATTTCATACTATCGTTAGGAATAGTGTATGACAGTCCTTCTCACAATTATCTTAATAAATGTTACCTAACGTACTGCGGTGTAGGAAAAATGTTTGGATGGGATTAGAATAGCTTATATCGCTTATCAACCTTATGATTATTTTTAATGATCAACAATATTGAACAAATCGATTCATTCTCTTTTGTTTCATAATGACTCTATCGCTCGATGATGGAATAGTGTAGAATAAAAAATTGATGCGTCTCTTCGAGCCAAGTTGTTTATTTAAAAAATGCCAAACGTTTCGGGATATTTTTATCCCCTCTTCAGTGGCTGTATAAACGTTAAATTACAAGGTTTTATTACAATAATAATATTAAAAATAAGTGAAATTGAAAATTATAAATATTGAAATAGTTACCTAATTTGCAAAACAACTTTCGTGTTTTTACATTATTAGGAACGGACCCGAAAAAGGATAATCGCATATGGCGCTATAAATATAAATTTAGAAATTTAAACCAATGTTTACAAAAGAACTATTACAAAAATTTTTTTAATTATAACTTACGGCCTAGGACTCGAGAATTTTATTAAACAGAACGATTCACCGGTGCCATAAGGTGGTAATGCGGCACCGGTCGAGGAAGGACATCAACTAATGTCTCGACGAAAATCGGGCTGTCAATATCGAAACTTAGCTGACTTTGTCCTGTGTCCCCCCCGGTCGTTGACTCCTCCTCGTGTCTGTTTTCTTTCTCGGTCAGTGTTCCCTATGGTGAAGACGGTAACGGCGAGAACGATGTATTGCTCGCCGGAGCACGAGTAGGACCCGCATGTTTCAACCTTGTCGCTGATCTTGCTGTTATTTTAGGCATGATTCGTGACGCAATGCCCAAATTTGTTTAATAATGACTCTATCGCTCGATGATGGAATAGTGTAGAATAAAAAATTGATGCGTCTCTTCGAGCCAAGTTGTTTATTTAAAAAAATGCCAAACGTTTCGGGATATTTTTATCCCCTCTTCAGTGGCTGTATAAACGTTAAATTACAAGGTTTTATTACAATAATAATATTAAAAATAAGTGAAATTGAAAATTATAAATATTGAAATAGTTGCCTAATTTGCAAAACAACTTTCGTGTTTTTACATTATTAGGAACGGACCAGAAAAAGGATAATCGCATATGGCGCTATAAATATAAATTTAGAAATTTAAACCAATGTTTACAAAAGAACTATTACAAAAATTTTTTGTAATTTAACGTTTATACAGCCACTGAAGAGGGGATAAAAATATCCCGAAACGTTTGGCATTTTTTTAAATAAACAACTTGGCTCGAAGAGACGCATCAATGTTTTATTCTACACGATTCATTCTCTGTATGTATCGTGTGGAAAAATGAACCGCCATATCGTAATAGAAAATTCGCGAAAAAACATTACAGTGTTTAGATCGAACTGAATACCTTCAGTGTCTCTTACGTAATATTTCTCCATTATCTTGGTCACGTGGGTTTGATGACGCTTACAAAACAAATATTCATTATTTCATTTTCTGTCCTTTTAATATTTAATCATTGTCTATAATTCGACAGGATATTTAGTGGTATTGGGAAAACAAATAAAACCCTAGTAGCGAAATATGCAAGCCAGAGGTAGCGACAGTCACAACAGCGCGTTCGAGTGTTCACGCATGGAAATGTCGATTCTTGGAAATGATGAGCCTGCGGCGACAGGCAAAGCGAGTTATATAGATGCGAGAGTGCAAACGCCGGGTTGTCGATAACAAGATTCGACTGTACCTATCGTCCTAATGCGTACTTAGGAAAATTTAATGGCGGCAGGAGAAGGGCCGAAGAGTTGAGCGCTGATTGGCCGAGCGAGAGTGTGTAGGGCCAGTCGATCGAAGCGCGCAACGAGAGAGTATCAAAAATCGGCCGAGTTTCAACGTGAGCGGACGTGTCGCGATTTTCAGGTACTTTTCCTTTGTTATCGTGAGAAGAGCATATTTGAGGCAAGAAAAAGAGCATGTGTGTGGCAAGTGTATAAGGAGATTGGGAGCGTTACGAGCGAGCAGTGTGCGAATTCTGGACGAACAAGAGGAATGACATCGACGAGAGCCTGTTCACTGCGAGACGCTACCGGCCATTCGAACGAGAGTGCAGAGCCGTCCCGAGGAGCGAGTGAGCCGTGGTCGAGGTCTATGTCGTGGTCTATATCATTCGAGAAGGTGGAGGCCACCGACCGGGTCGGACGACGACGCACGAGCACCAGAGTTACGTTGGGACGCAACAAGCTGGAAAGAGCGCCGCGGCGAAGAGAATTCGTACACCTTAGTTGCAATTCGATTATCTCGGTAACCAAAGTTGCTATTGTTTTTATTTTTATGATTGCGTCCGTGAAGGTGGAGGCCACTGAGAAAATATTAGAAAAACAATTACAATTCTAGCAACGAAATATGCTTAGGTCTCTAGGCTTGGTCAACATATGTCCCACTATCGTTCGGAATAGTGTATGACAGCTATAATCACAAATATCTGAAAATATGTTGGCTAACGTACTGCTCAATAGGAAAAATCTAAGTGAGAGATTAGAATAGCTCATTTCACTTATCACCCTCATGATTACTTTTTACGATTAACAATAGCGAACAAACCGATCCAACCGCGTGTTAGTAGCGCGTGGAAAAGAGAACTGCCATATCGATATAGAAAGCACGGGATAGTACAGTACAGTGTTCCGATCGAATTGAATAGCTTCAGTGACTTTTGCGTAATATTTTTTCATTTTCTTTGACACGTGAGTTTGTTGACGCGTAGGAACTAAAATGAAATGTTATTTTGCTGTCGTTTTAAAATTTAACCCATATTAAAAATTTGTCAAGATTATTAGTGATACATGGAAAACATGAAAGTCATAGCAAGAAAATATGTAGAGTTCTCGGGCATGAGCAATGGATGTCACACTATTAGTCGGAATATTTTATGACAGTTATTCTCACAATTATCTCAAAATATGTTACCTAACGTACTGCTGAGTAGGAAAAATGTAAGCGTGGGATGAGAATAGCTCGTATCGCTTATCATCCTTATGATTATTTTTCAAGACCAACAGTAGTGAACAAACCGACCCATCCGCTGGTAAGTAACGTGTGTAATAGAGAACCGCCATATCGTAATAGATAACACGCGATCATACAGTACTGTGTTCCTATCGAATCGAATACCTTCAGCGTCCGAACAAATGTTGAATGGAACTTTATGCCGTACTAATATTTGACCGAAATCGAGATTTTGTCCTAATTTTTCGGGTTTTGAAAGAAGGAACAAATGCTAATAGCATAACAGTAAAATTAACTGAGGATTCTACCCCGTGAACGGATCTGTAATTATCGTTCAGAATACGGTATGGAGGTCTTTTTCATATTTAGCTGGAAAAGATCTGCCTAATGTATAGCTGAATAGAAAAACATTAAGCGTGCGAATAGAATTACTTATATCCCTCACCACTCTGATGATAAGTTTGTAAGACCAACAAAAATAAACAATATAATTTAACCGAAATTAAGTAACGGATTAAAAAGAAAATGACCATATCGTTTTGGAATATATGCGATCGGATAGTGTTCCGATCTAATTAACGGTTTTCGGTGATTGTCAAATGACATTTTTTCATTATATTGTCCCCTGTGTTCTAAAATAAGTACGATGAAATATTTAAATTCGTTTTATCTGTAGTATTCAAATTTGATGAAAATTAAGAATTTATTGTGGTTTTGCATGTTACAAGTGACGCCTGTGCATGCCGTTGTAACAAAATTGATTTAGTCCTCTGGCCCTATCAATGGAGATATTACTATCGTGACGCATCCTGTGCGTCTGCTTTTCTCATAAAAATGTCAAGAAAATTCTGCAGAACGACTGGCGAAATAACATGTATTTATACGTATGGTTGAATTCTGCATATTTTTCACCACATTCATCATTCGCTGTTATGAGTAACAACCAGAAATAAATTGATATGATTAATTATTATTAAAGCATTTCAACGTAATAAGTAATTTCGATTTCAAAATCAAGATATCATGCAGAATTACAGTCAGACTGTACGTTCTTAAAACTGGTACATATATAGAGCGCCGCGGCGAAGAGAATTCGTACACCTTAGTTGCAATTCGATTATCTCGGTAACCAAAGTTGCTATTGTTTTTACTTATTTTTATTCGTTTTTATTTAACATGTTTTTTTCTCAGCTATAACTTCATGCTAATTAAATTATCATAGATACAATGCAAACACCCCAAATTGAAAAAAAGTTTTTGAAAAAAAAATCTTTTTTGCTACATACACAACCTTTACATAGCGGATGTCGGAGCTAGCGTGATGGGTTATGACTCTGGCAGTTCCAATTTTTTATTGAGCTTATGCTTTATATCATCAAAAATCAAACTGATAATTGTTCGTAATCGTACAGACTACTTCGGAACACAAAGCTTTTTTATTCAATATCTAAAAATTTTTAAATTATGAATTTATTGTATATAAAAAGTGACGGTCACGTTACGGATTTCCAAAATTCATATCGGACAGTAGTTCCAATTTTTTAAAAAAATCATGAATGTATACAGAAATCTGAGATGCAGTAAATATAAATAATTGTAATAACTACCTCGCGTAACTGTGCTTTAGTGCAATAAACAAGACTACGTATTTGCTACACGAACCTTTCACCTAAACCTTATTTCTCAGATTTCTAACCCATGCCAATCGAAAGAGCTTATCCAAAAATAGTCGGATATGTTTGTGCATAATTTTCCTCTAAGTTTTCGTTCTCTGGCAGAGCATCGAATTTAGATTTCTAAAAACTGTAATGGTGGCGTTAAAGGGTTATAGAAATAGTTAAAAAAAGAGCAACAGTAAAATTGGTAATATTGAAAGGATTTCAATAAAAACCGTAGTCATATAAGACTCGTATGAGGACTTGAAAAGTCTGTAAAAATAAAACAAAATAAAAATTCAGTAAGAACCAACCTTGATCTACTAAATTTTGAGATAACCTCTGTAAATAAACATTGTATTTGCTAAAAGCGTTATCCAATTTTCTTTTCTCTGTGATATTAGGTGTTTGACCGCGATACAACTTTTTGAGTATTTTCTTTTTGGATTCGAGTGATAATTTTTCACCCTTGTAAATGCACAAAGCAGCCTCTTCTGGACACATCAATATGGATGTTACAATTAAATCGAAGAAGTAAGCTCTTATTTTTTTTTCTTCTGGTGCCATAATCATATTTTCTGAGCAGTCTGAAACATAATAAACATAATATCTGTTGGTTAATGTATACTTTTACTATTGTAAATGGCTTGATGCCAAAATGAATTAAATATACGAGTATATAAATAAATATTATTAACATCTCTGTTGCAAATATATGGATGGATATTCAGATTGAAATCCATTTAGTCGGTAGTGTTTGAATAATAATCCAGGAGTTCTTGATTCATACCTGACTTTCAGCTATTTTTGGGATACTTCCTTATTTAAATAAGTGTCTGTGCATTTGAGTTTCAGTGTTTCGGATTCTACTGTGTACAGCATGCATATTCTACTATACATAAAATTAAAGGTTCCCATTGCCGCAGGCAATTTTTTCATACAGTAATATCAGGTTGGATTTGAAATGGATTCCATGTGGATCCGACATGAACTTTCAATATAAATATCCACTTAAGAAATTCATCTGTATCTGTGTATTTTTTTTCCCGATCATTTCAATTTTTTTATCCGATATTTAGAAACAATTAATTGAATTAACGAAATTTCTCAACAAAATATATTTTTAACATTTTTACAAACTTAAAATTTTATTTTTAAATTAGTAAATAATAATAATAATTACATTACACCCATTTTTAATAAACTACTTTATACACCTTTATCAATTTTAATGTTTAAAACCTCGATGCTTCACCACATCTTATAACATCAATGACTGAAAATTTTACAATGACGAATTGCATCAGTGGCATATCAATGTTTAATGACAAATATCACACATTAAGGGCATACACCCAAAATTTATGGAATGCACATAAACAGGTACCAGCTTCCTTGCAACCCCTATTCATGAGAAATATACTTCAGAAAATTACTGCAGCAGTACGAAAAAGTCTAAATAATAAAAAAATAGACACCATAGATGAATTAATTAAAAGTCTGAAACAACGATTTGAACCAGGCTAAAATTACAAGTACTTCAGACAGAAATTAAAGGACTTGCACATGAGATAAAAGGATAACATTTGTGACTTTTATGACAAAATATGCGTACTGCTGATCAGTGTCAGAAATGCCATGATAGAAAAAAAGGGTGATACAAATCTAATCTTCTTACATCTCTGCTAGAAGATGAAGCAGTAAACATTTTCATAAGAGGATTACAACTTGCATTATACGTTGCGGAAGATGCCATAAAGCTAAAAACAATAATAGGTACGTGCGAGGAAGCTGTAAGCCTAGAAATGAGAATCATAGCCAACATCATTCCTGACGTAAGGGGACCCAATACCTTTAAAACACGAAAAAAAGAAACATTTTTGAAATTAAATATATAACTTTGATTTTATTGAAAATTTTTACACAAAAACAACGTAATACTGTCTTCTCAAATTTTTTGACCCTTTTTGAAATTAATTTATACCAATGAAAAATAGAAAACTGTTAATTAGTTTTATACATTGTGCACGCGATTGCAAGTAAACGCATGGTTCGATTTAGTTCAAATTTTAGAAAATTACTTTATGTATGTGTAGTTTTCGTATGAACGGAGGAATTTTCATTTGAATGATTAGAAAATTTTTAAAAATAAAAAAATTGACCTTTTCAGACTTTTTAAATCGTTTTTTGATTCATTTTTATCCATGAAACATATTCTAAGTAGTAAAATGAAAATTTCTCTGTTCATATGAAAACTATACATAAATAAAGTGTCTTCCTAAAATTTGAGCTAAACCGAACCATGCATTTACTTGCAAAAAATTTGAAAAGATAGACAATCTTACGTTGTTTTTGTGTTAAAATTTTTAATAAAATCAAAGTTATACATTTCATTTTAAAAATGTTTCTTTTTTTCGCGTTTTAAAGGTGTTGGGTCCTTTTAAGGCCATCCATTGGACGAAAGAACAATTATCAACAACGAAATGAGTATCAAATCAATGGATACAACAATTATTACAAAAAAATTCTGGATATGACGAATGTATATAGAATAAACCATAGAACGAGAAAAAGTTAATTACCAATAAAATAATTATCGTCAAAATAATTATCAACATCCACCATACAATAACCAAAATCAACAAGGCTACAATAGAAAAAATCAGCAGAATTATAGAGGAAATTGATATGGAGGATTTCAAAATAATCAAAAACAAAACTGAAGAAACAACAATGGACAAAAATGACAATTGTTTAACCCCGAAAATATTCAGTTTAGAAATTACAACAATTATTGACCAGATCAAAGAGAAAATTGGAAAATCAAAAAAAAAAAGCCAAGGTAGCAATAATTTAAACTACTATGGGGGGCCCGTTACGACGCCTTCATAGCGAGCCAGAACCAAAATCAACAGTATCAGAGAAAGCAACAAGGATATTAGCAGAATTATCAGTATCCGATTCAGCAACAAAATCAGCAACAGAAAAATGATCAACTACAATACCAACAACAGATGCAACAGTCGAATTATAACAAGCAGCTAGTACAGCAGCAGCCACTGCAATAGCCAGCGGCAATAATGACAAAAGAAGTGGAAAATCCATCCCAAAAGTGTGCTTAGCTCACACTAAAGATCCTAAAAAACATAATTGGGAAGATGATGAATCAATCATAGTAAGGATAAGAGTACCTGAAGGGACCAGTTGACCTTGATCGAAGGTTATGTTGGATAATGGTTCCACTGCAAACATTAAAAAGTTAAATTGCTGTAGGTCTACCTACCCTTCAATACCATTGACAACACAGAATTAGGAGGTATTACTAATCATAAGTTTATCTGTTAATACGAAACATTCCAGTTAAATTTCAAATAGTATGTGATGATTTCCCAATAAAATCAGATGGCATGCTTGGCAGCAATTATCTTAAAAAAGAAGAAGCAGTAACCTCTTATTACAAAAATACATTGACGATAAACAGTGACGTTATGCACCCGATACCTTTCAAAGGGCATGAAGAAACCCTGTTACTAATAAGCAACTGGATATCCATGCAAATCCACATGGATCATCCATGTGGATTTGTATAGATTCCATATGGATCCATGTGGATTTCATGTAGATATCCAGCCATTTATCCATATAGACATTTTCATAACCACATATATATCCATATAAGCAATAAATAAATAAAAAAATAAAACACCAAGCGAGGATCGAACTGGGGACCTTAGGACTCGTAGTCGGACTCTCTACCTCTAAGCCACGGACACATGGTATAGTTCATACTTAAATTTGGACTATTATACTTAATATGAAAAAATTTTCTAAGTTCAAATTTTTCTATTTGAAGTGTAATAGTCTAAATTTAAGTATGATTCCGTGGCTTAGAGGTAGAGTGTCCGACTACGAGTTCTAAGGTCCCGAGTTCGATCTTCGCTTGGGATCTTTTTTTACTATTTATTTATTGCTTATATGGATATCTATGTGGTTACGAAAAGGTCTATATGGATAAATGGCAGGATATCCACGTGGGTGTGTGGGTGTGGGTATGTGGGTGCGTGCGTACGTGCGTGCGTGTGTATACGTATGTTTGTGCGTGCGAGCGTGCATCACATTAAGTGCCGCGCGAATAGTTTTAACCCATACACGAGTAGCAATTTACCCCACGAATTTTAAAGAATTCATTTATTATCACAAAAATTTTTAAGCTACATAGCGCTGCAATATCAATTACTATATACATATTAGTTTAAACCCAGATTTTCCTAAGTGCAAAAAGTTACGCGCGTCTATCTTTAAAACCATCGTATGTCTCAAATATTCTAATACTTTCTTGAATATTGTTCAAACGTGATCTTTTTTATTGATGTAAAAAACTTTTTATTTTTTTCATTTTCCTCATTTACGATAAAAATCTTTCAATTATTATCAAATTCGATGTTTCACATCTGTCAGCTGTCCCGAGACAGATCACTTTTTTTAATGTTTCATCTTTATACATAATAGTAACCAGACACATTCAAAGTTTACTTTTGCTATGTTGTTTATGAGCTCATTATGAATAGTCCAAACTTCCTTTGTGTTAGGTATCATAATAGTACATTACGATACATGTCACTTAGGTCACCAGTATCGTATAGAATTTTATAGCACAGCTTACCTAAATCCGCAGTCACGATTATTCGTGATATAAGCAGTCGATTATTCACCGTGAAGTTAGCGCACGAGCGCAGCGAGTGTGATATTCACGGTGAAATAATCGACTACTTAGGTCACGGATAAGCGTGACTTAAGTGCGGATTTAGGTCACTCTGTACTACAAAAGTTATTAATGTCAAGATTTATAAAATATAAATATCTGCTTTGACAGCTTAAGTTTAGTAACTTGATCAATTTATGAGTTTAAGTAGGGGTCAGGCCTGGGTTAAAATATCCAAAAAGTAGATTCTTTTTTACCTTTTTCTACAGAAACTTTTCTGTAAAATTTGATGGTGAAAGCCATTTTTTGCGAAAATCTTTTTTACAAAGATATAAACAAAAAACTGAAAAAATATTAATAGGTAATTTTCGAAAAATGATAATTTATTCGACACTGTTTATTATCACTAAATAAAATTGTTCCATCTCTTTCCATACATGATTTCTATGGAAAATTCTGATAAAAAATTATTAACAAATTAGGGCAACAATTTTGTATAGTCAATTTTCGTAAAACTTTTTGCGTACTAATTCACTAATGCCTACAAATAATAAAAACAATATTGATCAAATTTTGTATTCTTATTATTTATATTTGTTGTATAAAGCACTTTATTGCCAAAGGTTTTGCAAAAAATCACTTTGATACACATTTATTATTTTTTCGTGGATGAAAACACGAGTGATAACAGATTTTCAATCTACCGACTTACCGACTGAACCATGAGAGCTCAAGTGGTAATTCATCTACAATCCTGTTTTACCTGGCTTACACCTAAAAACCTGTAGGGGATCGGTCCGCCGACAGGCGGCAGCACCGAACAAGAGTAGAGCAGCGAGAGCTCTGAGCGTAGCGAAGCGCAGCGAGCGCGTCAGTCCACCGCCGAGAGCCGACCACACTAGTCGCCTGGAGAGAGGCCCGCCGAGCACAGAGGGAATAAACCATCCACGCATACACTATACCTTGCGTACATCATTCCCCTGGCCACCTCCAAACAACCCCGCACCCCGATATTGGTGACCCGGAACATCACGGGAGGTAAGAAGAAACATCTTCTTAGTGGCCCCGGCGGCACGCCAACTACGCCGCCGCTCCAGAGTCCTTGTGTGTGCAGGCGCGCCGGCACACAAGCGACTTAGCGACCTCGCTCTCGGCACCCGCCACGACAACCTCGGCGGGAAGAGGAAGGCTCTAGAGGAAGGACTTTCCTCTCCGCCTCCTCGTGCTCGCATCCACCAGCGGCACACATCACTACCTCTAGCTCAGCAGTGCGTGCAGGCACGCCGGCGCATCTGCGAGCACAAGTCGCCAACTCGTCGGAGAGAGACGCCACCACGCCACGACGCAGAGACGCAGCAGCAGCTTCACTGCGGCATCCGCAACAGCAGCAGCTTCATCGCGGCATCCGCAGTAGCAGCAGCAACGATGCAACGAGCAGAGCAGCAGCACCCGTGAAGCAGTGCACCACGAAGCAGTCAGCGTCAGCAGCAGCTCGTCAGCGGCGACACCGGCGAGGCGGTACGACAACCCAGACGAACATCGTCACCGCCGCAGCATCAACGCAGCCAGCTCACCGGCTTCAAGACCTCAAAGGTATAAATTTTATACTCCGCGGGCGCGCACGCCCACGCCATATAGAGCTGAAAAACATTAAAATTTCTGTCAAATCGCGCGCGCGGCTTTCAGCATTGTTTCCTTCATTCCCGCGCAGTGCGCTTCTCGAGCCATACACAAGTGCGTATATACGCGGTGCGAGAACGCGACGCTAAGTCCTCAACGCTCTCATTGTGCGTTGCCGCGTCGTTTTCGACCTTCCCCGAATTCAAGGGGGAAGTGTAAATAAACACTCGCACCGCGCGCGCTCAAATTTCCTTCGCGCGGGAAGCGAGGGACGCCATCGGCGCACTCGACTACAGCGCGACACAAGGGGGGAGACCTTCGCGCATAAGCCACCATCTTTTGGCGCGCGAGTTTCTCTTTCTCTCTCCCACCCGCGCGGCAGACGCCTTCAGCGCGCGCTCTCTCTCTCCATCAAGCCGCGGCCACCAACGGCCAACGTCGCGGCGCGCGCGATCGCCCGCCCGCTCTCGCATAAGCAGCAGCACCCATCACCTGTACGCTGCGCAGCGATCGTAGCCATCTTGGGCCGACGCACACACGCGTTGCCCCCTCTCTCCCCGTCTACGCAGGAGCGGTCTAACAGGCTCACCGCGCGCGAACGCCAGAGCGCGCCTTTCCCGCGCGCAACGGCACCAACGTTGCTGGCGCGCATAGCAACAGCTCACGCTCGCCCCGGCCCCTTCGCTTTCAAAACAGAGCACGGGTTTCGCCCGCCATCAAGGGCACGGAGCAGCAGCCCGAGAACGATTTAAACTTCAGCACAACAACGACCTTCAAGTTCATCAACTCTACATTCGCTCAAGGCCGAGCGACCGAGGATCGCGCGATTTTGTAAATGTAAACAAGCTTGCAAATGTAATTGCGCTTAGACATCTAAACGTCGATTTATTGTAAGCGCTCGACTTCCGACAGCGCAATTATTGTTTTTGATTCTGTACGTTACGATTCAAGCTCTAGACTCAGTCTGTTAGTTAGCTGGCCAGTGATTGGCAGATTAGAGGATTTTCGCGGGCTTCGTGATTGTCATTTTCGAATTGCTTTATGAGCGTTGTTGGCTTTCGAGCTTCATTTATTTAATTATTCGCGCACAGGCCCAGCTCGCGAGGCTACGTGGCGACCGTGTCGCACCTCGCGCGCACACGTATTAAACATTTACTAATTTCTTCCGACTTTCTCCAGATTGGCTATCCTCGGGGATCTGCGACTCTGAATTCCAAGGACTCCAACCTGCAGACAGCTACAGGCTACAATCTCGCACCGCAGACGTCACGTTCGGGGCCTAACTTTCACCAGGGATCGGCTCACACGGTCCCCTAGCTTGTTAGCTGCACAGGAGGTGTGGCCGGCCTGGGGAAATCGCGGGGCCGCGACGTTCGAGTCTCGCGCCTCCGACACGTCGAGCGAGCGCAACAGCACCAACTAGGGCACCACTACAGCCCTCTAGCTTGTTAGCTGCAAAGGGTGTGGTACAGGACCCTATTGGCCGCCACAGCCCACTCGCTCGACTCGGAGCGCCAGCGGCTCCTTTCCCACATATCACTTTTCCAAAACTTCCAGGTACAATCTCAGTTCATCTCACGCTCTCTCATGCCCTTGCCTTCGCAACCCTCAGCACGCCGGTCGCGTTAGAATTCGCAAATCTTGTACTTACAACGGGTTGTCCAAGCTCACCAGCCGCTGCCAGGGTAGTCTTGCATCGCCCACTAGCTTGATAGCTTCAACGGGTGTGCACACGGACGAACCAGGTGACGGCTGCTGGCACAACAGCCCGACGCAGGCATACGCCTCACTCTCGCGAAAGTCAAATCTCGCGTCCGGCCCGCCTCGAGTCGCACGTCATCCGGCTGCAACAGGTGTAGTCACGCATCGCCCACTAGCTTGTTAGCTTCAACGGGGGTGCACCGTACAAAGCAGGTTGCAGCTGCAAGGTTACTGCGACTCGACGCCGGCAGCGTCTCGTCCCACTCGGCATTGACCTGACTAGCCGCACTATCTGCCGCGGTGCGTCGCATGAACGACGCAAACGAGGAACACGTTCTGAGATCCGGTAGAATCCGCCGAACGACACTACCTCACCCCTATCTCCGCACAAACCAATCCCAAAAGAACGCAGACGACGACACAGACAACATGCCTCTACTACATTCACCGAGAACGACAGACCCGCCCGAGCAAACGACCACCGAGGAAGACAACACCGAAGTAAACGCAGGAGCAATGGAGGGGCTCCACGCAGCAGCAAGCACCTCCCGTGAAAACCCGTCCGCGTACCTGGACATTCAAATTCCATTAACGTCACGGGCCACGTCGCCGCAAACGACTTTTCGACCCCAGAATTGGAGCCAACCGCTATTTCAACTGGGCAACACCCGATCGACACCTCGAGACCACGGACTGCTGCACTCCAGTGAGCTGTTGCAACCAGCTCCTGTACCAACGGAGGTGTCGAGACTAAAGCTCCAGCTCGAGCAACTACAAACTCAACTCCGCAGCCAACAAGAAGCACAACAGGCTCAACTCCGCACCCAACAAGAGGCCCAGGAGGCCCAGCTGCGCAGACAGCAGGAGGCGCATGAGCGACGGCTGCAGGAGATGTTCGAGCGCTTTCAGTCCCAAATGGCCCAGATCACCGAGAAAGTAACAACGCCCCCGGCTCACCAGGGCACGGCGACGGCCGTCAGCGCATTTTGGAGTCAGGAGCAAGCCCAGGAGGGTATCGCAGCAGCCAATGCACCCTCATCGTCCCCTGCCACAGACAGCAGGTGGAGCACGGAACAGCAAACGGCAAACCCAGCAGTGGCTGCACCACAGTCTGACCCAAACTCTCCAATCCCGCAAAACACCAGCAATCCGTCGGTTTTCGCCAGCACGCGTAACATCACGTTCTGGTCCTTTTATAAACATGACCCGGAGGGCTGGTTCGGTCAGCTGGAAGACTCTTTCAGAGCCGAGAACGCCACGGACGACGAAGCTAAGTTCAACTACGTATGTCGCTATCTGCCTCTAGACGTCCATAAGGATCTGCGGTACATTCTTCCCACGTTGTCGAGAGGACACAAATACGAGCGTCTCAAGGCGCATCTCATCGACAAATACGCAGAAAGCGCTCAGCAGCAAATTCAACGCCTGTTCGCAGGAGCGTTCATGGGCGACAAAAGGCCCTCGGAGCTCCTGACAGAAATGCTAGCCGTGGGCAAGGACAGAGTGACTCGCTCAACCACCGTCGAATTCTGGAAGTCAAGAATTCCACCCCAGGTCGCCATCGCACTTCTGGGAGTAAGAGAAGAGTCACAACTAGCCAAGGTCGCAGATCAAGCCTTCGACCTCCTTCATTCGTCGCAGGTCATGGCCCTGTCGGCCCCTACCACTCCAACCTCAATCAACGCTGTCACAGCTCCGAATTCTACAGCTACGCCGGACGCAGCACCGCAGAGCTCCCTGGAGGGCAGAATCGCAGCCATAGAGAGGTCAATCGCCAACCTTCGTCCCTCAAGAAGTCGCTCCAGGCAGCGCTCGAAGTCCACAGACAAGTCGCGGGATAAATCCAAGGGGCAAGGAAAGCACAAGTCCAAAACCCGTGACGTCACTCCAGCCAACTCACTCGAGGAGCCAAGGTGCTACTACCATACTCGCTTTGGCAAAAAGGCGAGAAATTACGCACCGCCCTGTGACTGGGTGCGAGGACCTCATGACACGTACAAGGTCAGAGGCGCACCAGCCGAGGATTCCGACTCAAGTTCGGAAAACTAGAACACCCCGCCGTCGCGGAGACGGGCGAGCGGGCAACCATGACTCAACGTCTTCACATCAAGGAGAGGAAGACAGGTCTTATCTTCCTCATCGACACTGGCGCCGACATCTCAGTCCTGCCAAAGCCTCCGGATGACAGCCGTCCAGCTCGCCAGTGTAAACTCTACGCAGTCAACGATACTCCAATTGCCACCTATGGCACCTCTCGCCTAAAACTGGACCTGGGGCTCCGGAAAACCATCGCCTGGAACTTCACTGTCGCAGACGTTTCACACGCCATCATTGGCGCGGATCTACTTTCCGCTCACCACCTGTTGCCAGATCTAAAAAACCGCAAGCTGGTCGACGGAAAGCAGCTGACCACCGCTCCAGCATTCTTGAGAGAGGTCAAGGCACTTCAAATCTCTCTCCTGCAGCCTGGCCACCACTTTGCTGACATCGTCAGCAAGTATCCGCGAGTTTTTGGGCCAGACCAATTCAACCGCACTAAGAAGCGCAGCGTAGTGCACCACATTGTGACCCAAGGGCCACCTGTCGCACAGCGAGCACGACCACTCCCTCCTCCCAAGCTGAAGGCAGCTCGGAGAGAATTCAAGAAGTGGTGTGACCTCGGCATATGCCGACCATCCGACAGTCCCTGGGCCAGCCCACTGCACATGGAGCCCAAGAAGAACGGCACCTGGCGGCCCTGCGGAGATTACAGGAAGCTCAACAACGTCACAGTACCAGACAAGTATCCAGTCTCCCGCACAGAAGATTGCATGGCATTTCTTCATGGCAAAAGGATCTTGTCGGCCCTGGATCTCCGACAGGCCTACCATCAAATTCCGTTAGCGCCAGAGGACGTCCCGAAGTCGGCCGTCATTACTCCGTTCGGCCTCTTCGAGTTCCTGGTCATGACGTTTGGCCTTCGGAACGCAAGCCAAACATTTCAGCGCTACATCAACAGAGTGCTGGGACACCTGGAGTTCATCTTCGTCTACTTAGACGACATCCTCATCGCCTCAGAGTCAATGGAAGAGCATAGGCAACACCTGGACACAGTACTTAAGCTGCTCGACGAGTTCGAGCTGCAGGTAAACTTGGAGAAATGCACTCTAGGCGCCCAGGAGATCATTTTCCTTGGACACCTAATCACCCCAGAAGGTTTCAAGCCGAATCCAGAGAAGGTCAAGGCCATCCAGGAGTACCCCCAACCAGTCACCATCGAGGGGCTAAGAAGATTCCTGGGCATGGTCAATAGTTATCGCCACCTCATTCCACATGCGGCAGACACACAGAGGCCGCTCCACGAGCTGGTCATCGGCTGCAAATAACGCGACAAGCGCCCCGTCGTCTGGACGGAGGAGGCTATCGCAGCCTTCAACAAGTGCAAGGACCAGGTCACTGAATTGACTTTCACCGCCTTTCCTAGTGACAAGGCGGAACTTCGCCTCATTGCCGACGCCTCTGACACAGCTATGGGCGCGGCACTCGAGCAAAAAGTCGGCGACACCTGGAAGCCGCTCGCCTTCTTCTCGCAGAATTTCAACTCTGCACAGCGCAAGTATGCCACGTACGATAGAGAGCTCACAGCAATATACGAGGCCCTCAGGCACTTCCAGTACTACCTGGAAGGCGTCGTCTTCAAGATCTACACCGACCACAAGCCGCTGGTGTACGCCCTTCAGAAATGCCCGGAGAAGATGCCAGCCATCAGAGCTCGCAGGCTCTCGTACATCTCGCAGTTCAACGCCGAGATCCACTACCTCCCAGGGCAGGAGAACGACGTGGCAGACGCCCTCTCCAGGATGGAGACCCTCACCGCCCCAGCAAACTTCAACTGGGACGAGATTGACGACGTGCAGCTGCAGGAGGCAAGGGCATCCATCGAAGCCTTCAAGCTGCCCACGCTCTTCACGGAGAGGCAACTTAGCGCAGAACAGGCCAACGACGCACAGCTGCAGCAGGTGCTCGCAGACCCACAGCATCCGTTGAAGCTCCGCAAACTCACATGGGGCCCGGATCACTCCTCATACCACTGCGACATCAGGGACGACGTCATCAGGCCGTACGTGCCAGAAGCCCTCAGGCTAGAGGTCTTCCACAACTTTCACGCCCTGTCGCATCCGGGAGTCAAGGTGACCACCAAGCTCGTCGCCCAGCAATACGTGTGGCCAAACATGAGCAGGGACATTGCAACTTGGTGCAAGACCTGCCTCGCCTGTCAACGAGCAAAAATCTCGAAGCATAACAAGCTTCCACCCAAGCAGTTTTCCACACCGGATGCAAGATTTGACCATGTCCACATGGACATAATAGGTCCCTTCCCAGGCTGCATGGGCTACTCACACGTGCTCACCATCATCGACAGGTATACTAGATGGCCAGAAGCTATCCCGCTGGAGGACACGACAGCAGAGTCGGTCGCCAGAGCCTTTTTTGACCAGTGGATCAGCCGCTATGGAACTCCAACTACCATAACCACTGACCAGGGGAGGCAATTCGAGTCAAGGTTATTCGCAGAGATGCTGCAAATCCTTGGCATCAACAGAGACCGCACCTCACCGTATCATCCGGCTACCAATGGCATCGTGGAGCGACTTCACAGGGAAATCAAGACCGCCCTCACCTGCCACGAGGACAACAGAGAGTGGGCACGCCAACTGCCCGCGGTCATGCTCGGCTTACGCACAAGGATCCGGCTGGATACAGAGACCAGCCCTGCCAACCTCGTCTTCGGCAAGCCACTCAGAATCCCTGGAGACTTTGCCTCGTTCACCGGCGAGGAGCCCGACATACGAGCCTTCCACAGCGACCTGCGTGAGCATATGCAACAGCTCCGCCCGGTCCCCGTTGATCACAAAGTATCAACGCAACCATTTGTCCACACCGGACTCAAGGACTGCTCTCATGTCTGGTTAAGGGAGAAACCGATAAGGCCAGCGCTCACTCCACCATACACAGGACCATACAAGGTCCTCAAGCGCAACATAGCGCACCGCACCTTCGATATCGATAAGGACGGCACGAAAAGGACGGTCAATCTGGAGAGGATAAAGCCAGCCTTCCTCCTGCACGAAGAATTGGAGGAGTCGAGGCACACTAGGCCGGCTGGGCCACCCCCAGCGACCAACAACGCCGCGGAGGCACTTCCAACGACTACACCACCGCCAGAGACCAACAATGAAGACAATACAGACGAGACTCTGCAGATCTTCGACGATACACTCTCTGACGATGACGTGACACAGCCACCCCCGCCGCCTCCAGCAGCTGTTGCCCCTCAACCCGCACGGGTTGAGGTAGCTCCAGATGCAGCGACGATTAATCCACAAATGCCTCCGAATCCCAATATCATAGTGCATCAAGCCTTAATCCACCCGCAACCCAAGCCTAAACGCACCAAACACTTTCCCAGTATCCTCCGTCGCAAGGGAGGAATCAATGGATTCAATTCCCGCGCGAAGGCAAGGGAGAGACGAGTGAGATTTCCCACCCAATACCTAAAATTCTAAATTTTCTTTTCGCAGACAATGGAGAAGGTTCGCAAAGCCCGCGAGGAGATCGCCGCGCGCAGGAATGCGCTCGACCATGAGGAAAACCGCGCTGACAATTTTAAGGTCGATCTCGCGTTAGAGCAATTCGAGCGCTATCTAGACGCTCACGTCTCCCGGAGAGAGACGAAATTATTAAGGTCGCGCTTTGCCTTTTCCTCAAACCCCGCGACGATCCAAGAGCCTCAGACTCCGGTCATCTTCGTCAAAGGGGCGCCAGTGCGGGATCTCTGGCTGAGAAACATCCGGTACAAAGCTTCGAAGCAAATGCTCAGAGAGTGCCTCGAGGCACAGGAAGTCAAGCACTTCGATATTGTCAAAGTCTGCCACACTGCCACGGGCACCACGGCACACTTACGCTTCGAGTCTTTCCCGGACGCGACAGACTTCCAAATTCGGGCGTGCAAACGCGAACTCGTTTTCACGGATAAAAAGGGACGAACTTCCATTCTGCGAACGGCACCGTCGCACGAACCCCCCCATCCGGAACTGTCGGAGGCACAAGAGACCGGTCAGGCAACGCCACTGCTACCAGATTACCTCCGCCGCATACTTAGTTGCCCGGATGCAACCGACATTATCGCCGCCGCGTTATCGTCGCGCGATTTCATTAACTTCTACCAAGCCTGCCACGAGTGCCCACAGCTGCACGGTAAACTCTTCACTCTCGACGCAGCGTACTCGCGGTATGCCCGGGACGATGGCCTTTCGCTCCTGATGCGCGACATTGCTGTCTTCGACACGCGCAAGCTCAAGTTCCACGCGGTTCCAAGCGGTTTTGACGCGGATTTCCTCGCCAAACTCTTGTCAATAAACCACGTATAGACTTAACTAGCAAGTAAGCACGCGCTAATTAGAATGTAAGCATTTAACTTTAAGTACTTTATGTTTTATCACTCAACTGCGTTACACAAAAAGGAGAACATGATACTCAACCAAAGCATTGTTAAAAATACTCAGATTTTATGGAGTCAGATACGCGGGTCAGTATCATCCTAAGCACGTTATAATTATAGATCTAAGAAATATCGCGTTTTATTTTCATATTCTATTAGACACAAGTAGCTATTGCATAGTCTACTGTCGTAGCGAATAGATCTACAGTGTAACCAGAGTTCTTATTTTTAGCTATAAAAAATGTATGCGATTACACTTTCATACTCTAGTTTTTAAGGTGACACGCGTACAACAAGTGCCAGCGACAGACAAGGCACCAATCATTGTAAGAAAATTAAAGAAAACTCACACGTACGCACAGGCATTGTACATAGCGTAAAACGCGTCATCTTTGTAATCAATCAAGAAAACTTATCAATTTTGTACTCATTCTAAAAGCACAATCTGTAAGCATCATATTAATTCTGTTCAAACCAACAAGTCATGTAAACCCTCTCCAGGCTCTGTAACAAACAAATTTTCAAAGCTCTCGCTCTTCTACCCTTTTAACTTCAAACTCAAATTTTTCACCGCCCACTCACCTACAAATGCTCAAAAATGCAAGCATTTTTCCCTTTTTGGGGGGAGTACTGTAGGGGATCGGTCCGCCGACAGGCGGCAGCACCGAACAAGAGTAGAGCAGCGAGAGCTCTGAGCGTAGCGAAGCGCAGCGAGCGCGTCAGTCCACCGCCGAGAGCCGACCACACTAGTCGCCTGGAGAGAGGCCCGCCGAGCACAGAGGGAATAAACCATCCACGCATACACTATACCTTGCGTACATCATTCCCCTGGCCACCTCCAAACAACCCCACACCCCGATAAACCTATTTATTTTTAAATAAACACTGTACATTTTCAAATTCTCTATCCAGTTTTTAGTTGTGAATTTTCATTAAGTGAATTTATTTGACAATTACTAAGCTTTGTAAAAATTATTTAATAGTTTTATAAAAATTTTAGTATTTGTAATTAAAAATCGTACTTATAAAAGTGTAAAAGATAATTTAAAAACTAAAAATACAATTCAAGATATGTTTAGAACGAAGAAGAAAGGAAAGGTTTTTCATGGCAACAGACGAGGAAACAACCAGCCTGCGCAAACACCTGTAAATCATCAGCAATCACCATCAAGACTATTGAGCACTAATTTAACATCAAGAAACCATCAGCAACCATATATACAAGTTCAGTGGCTACCACTTCAAGAAGTATACCTGATCCACTTCCATCAACATCCGGAACACAGCAAAAAACTGATCCTTCATCAAGATCAAGACAGAAATTAAAAGGAGAAGACATAGAAGCTGACACTGTAAAGAATAGAATATTTGATATTTTTTTGCTGTACCCAGGATTACAGGAATTTCTGGCCTGTAAAGCTTGTTGTAGGGAAGTCAAATTTGAAGAAATTAATACAAGAGGTTTTGACACTACACTATCTGCCACTTGCACCGGATGCGACAAAACTGTTTTCATTGAGTCTAGTAGAAAAATTGGTAATCAATGTAATACATATGAAATAAATAGACGTTCAGTTTTAGCTTTGAGAATCCTTGGACACGGTCACACTGGTTTAAATTCTTTCTGTGGAGTAATGGATTTGATAACTCCAATTTCTCACAACATTTTTGATATAGTAAATCAAGATTTAAAAGCAGCAAGTAAAAGTGTAACTGAGGACTCAATGAGAGCTATGCAGGAAGCGAGGTCACTCTTCCCTTCAAGGTATATCAGCACTGATGCACCGTGGAAATAAAAAAGTTATTTACGTATCTCAAAAGACAGGAGAACAACAGAATCTGCATTGTAAGTATGCAAAGCTCGATGGAACTAGTGCACACTAAAACATAACCTCATATTTCATTCACATACACTGCACATTTACGCTTAACCCTGCATCACACTTCCTATCACACAATAACCCAAAAAATGCATTATTATACTTATACTAAAATGCATAAAATCTTACAATTTAAAAAAAATTTTTTATCAACATGGATCAAATGCACAAATGTATACACATGGTCTTTTTTTCCATGCATGGAAACTTCAAACACAACAGCAATCTAGTCAACTGATGATTAGTAGAGTTGTCCGCTTTTCAGGATGACCTACTTTTGATTAAGAATCTCATCTGCATAAGTTCCTATATAACCTTCAAATTGGTGTTTGTAGTGGATTTATTTGAAGCAAGAAAATGTCTGGTGAGCACTTTAATTTGCTTTATTATTTATTTCTAGTAATTTTGAATTTTTTTCATTACATATGCACATAATAAATATTTTTTCAGTTAAATTGAGTGTGCATGAGAGAAAAATAATTTATCAAAAAATTTTCATGAATATTGCTTTAAATGTTTTTTTCATTATTTTTTATTTTTTGTTACAGAGAAGCTGTTTGGACCCGGATCTTCATTAAATCTTGCAGAAATGACTAGCGAACAACTAGTTTTCAAGCAAATAAAGTCCTGATAAAAGTGGTAAGTATATTTTATTTGACTATTTATATAATAAAACTTTAACTGCATTTTTCTCAGTTTTTGTTTTTTTATGATTTCAGGTCACTTGCCATAAGGTGTCTCAACAACGGATGAACCAATTTTAGAAAAACCTTTGAAATAGGTTTCTTCACAGAGAATAAGTGGAGCGAATTTCAGAAAGATAAGTGAAAAGTGGATGTTACGTATGTAAATATGCATCACATCCACTATAACTACTAATATTCTCAATATATGTGTGGCTAATTATTTAAAATTGTTGTTTTTCAGAATCCACTGACAATTGGAGACTCACAATAGGAAGCTTTTTCATGCTTAGTGAAGTTGTTTCAACACCTGGATCCTGAGTTATCTTATGGCAAGTAAGTAAAAATACAAAAAATCAGCCTTATATCAGTTTTTTCATATATGAAGCTATTAGTCATATATGTATATTTTTTTCTGGTAAAACTGAAGTATTTTATGTATATTCTATGTATATTTAAATTAATATTAATAATTAAATTTTTTATTGATCTAATAATTTTTTTTTAAGAATTTAACCTAAACCTGACCCCTTAAAACCTTACGCAAAAAAAGCTGACATAATTCTAGAGCCTACTTTTTTGAATAGTAATATATTACAATATAATCTAAGATAATGTGAAGTGTAAAGCAATCGATGGAAAAAAATTGTAATTTTAATTTAAAAATTAATTAATTTATTTACCAAGTTTTGTATTTCATATTATTGCGTATGTTTTTTATATATTTAAAAATAATTTGAAAACTTCTAATTTCTAATTATGCAATGCTATCTAATTACAATTTGTATTATCAATAATATAAATAATATTTACCTTTTACATCTCTCTTTATTGAGTCCTGAAATTTATCTATAAATTTTCTAACTGCACGATGACTAGATATATGATCATGCTTGTAAACTGCCAGCACTAGGTTAGTTAGTTCTTCGTCACTAAGAATTAATGGCATCGTGTGATTTATAATTATGCTTGAGGTTTTGAAAAATGTTATCAATTTACTATATAAGGTTGTATTATGCATCAAACTGTTATTGCATGAATTATTTGTCCTTCTTTGAGGTTTATTTTTGAAAGATGAATCATCCAATTTCATAAGTAATGAGACTGATTGTTTAAATTTGATAACGTTGGAAATAAAATATTTGGAAGTAGATAAATTTTCTATCTGGAATGAAAAAAATATATTTTGCATTACTAAAGTTTATAATTATTATTTTATTCTTAGCATTAACAATTAGAAACAGAGTATAAAATAGAAACTTATTTTTTTATAATTATTATAAATATCAATGTAGCTTAGTCGATTGTTACAAAAGAAGTAATGAGTCTCATATAATATTGTTTAAACCCATAATTATCGAAGGTAAATCCTCAAATTTTACAATACGACTGATTAATTTTTTAATTGTAACTAAATTATTAAACTAGACGAAAGCAGAATAACACTTTCAGTGCAGTTCTATTGCTATTCTACAAATTTAATATGTAACGAAAAGATTTAATAGAATTTTTATTTGTATACAAAATTCTATTAAAATAGGTATAACACAAGTACCTGTAATATACTAAAAGTATTGAGACAACAATATTGTAACATTTATCAAATAAACTACATGCATTTAAAAGATGATTATTATTTTCTTAAGATATCAATGCATCAGTATAGTTACCTGGTATCTTTGTGGTAATTGAACATTATTTGCAGATTTCTCACATGTTTCACATTCACATTCATAATTTTTAATGCCAAAATAATTAGGACTATAAAATACTGTTAATTCTTCACCTTCTTTTATTCTTCTTTTAGACTGAAGGCAAATCATACCGTCATCCTGTATTTTGTAGAAACAGTTAGCTTGACAATCATGATTAGCGAGCGCTACTGGATCTAGTAATAATATAGTATTTTTACATCCTCCCCATTTCATGAGTGAAAAATCTGCATGTATTTTTTCTAAATACAACTCTTCCTCAGGAGTTATTTGAGCATAAAAACTGGTTGCATCAGTTATTTTAACATTTTTCTCAAAATCACTTTTTGCAACCAATCTTACTTGCCTTTGAAAACATGTATATCGCCAAGATTCTTCAACTGATATTAAAGAGTCTGGTTTAATTAATTGTAAATAATACAATATTTGTTTCTGTAAAATCTCTAAGGTTAAGTTGTATGAAAGCACTTTATCGAGACTTAAGCATTTTAGTAATAATATTACACACAATTGATTTATTGCATGCAATAAATTCTGAAATTTTGTACAAATTTACTTTGTAAATTTGAAAATTTAAGTAAGGTTCGAGAACCAAGTATTTAGCAATGTCATCAATTAATGCCAATTCCTACCACTTCAATTTTTCAAAAAACTTTCCCATGGTTTTCTTATTGTTCGTGTATACTTATTATTATTTAAATGTTTCGTAAGAATTATTGTTAGCGTATTTGTTAGTTTTAAGACTCCTTCCATCTGCATAGCAATAAACATATGAATCCTCAAAAGTAATGTACACTAAACATACCAATCCTCAAAAAGCACGTTCAACCATTTGGGGTCTTTTGAGGATTAAAGCCTCAAAAGCATTCTATCGTAACGAAGGATTTTGAGGATTGATCCTCAAAAAGCCTAAAAATCTTCAAAATGCACAATCGGCACTGAAAAAAATCCCCAAAATAAAGGTTTGTACAGATATATATATATATATATATATATATATATATATATATCTAGTTCTCGCAAATTCGCTCGACGATTCTTGTTTACAGTAGTAGAAATCGTACACTACCTACACCATGAGCGAAGCCTCAGCGTGGTTCTCAGTGTTTACGAAGGCATGTTTTCAAACACAAGAGGAGCATGGAACGCTCATCAATAATCTTATCGATATCGTAAATAAACTCTGCGCGCATGTTGAAGTGTTAGAGATACGCATTGTGAACCTGGAAAATCAAACATCTTGTACTGAACACCCGCCGCCAAACTCCATTACAGTGACTCAAAAAGAAGCTTTCGCAGGAAAAGCCGACCTCGTGGACAACTGTGAAGTTCTAATAAGCGGCATTCCCAGGAACACAAAATTAAGCTATCCCGCTATAGCTAAAAAATCGCTGGAAGCCATAGGACTACCAGATCTCTCTCCGCATATAATTCACACGCGAAAATGGACTGCTAAATCACGCCCAAATATGCTCGAAAGTTGCCGTTCACCTGCCTCGAAGTCACAGCCGCCGCCCGCCAAAAGCCCGTTAGATGATTCAACGTCCATCGTCCTGGAATTGTCCAGCCCCCTCGTCCGAAATAGAATTTTGCGCAACGCAAAATCGCAAAAACAAGCCACAGCATCCACTGTCTCTGGGGTTGGTGGAAAGAGCAACCTACCAATTCAACCACTTTGGCGAAAACCGGTCTATGACCTGTGGAAGTGCGCCCTCTCAAGGTACGCGGGCTTAAACTATGCGCGACCCATCGTGCGAAATCTCTGTGTGTTTATGAAAAAAACACGAAATTCCACACTATTGCACATAAAACTCGCGAAACGCCTCGCGAAACGCCTGCAACTTAGCTACTTTCTTCATCTCATCTTCGGTGATGCTCGCCTAAATGCTGTCATCTACGTCATACTCAAATATGTAAATTCAGTACTCTCAGAGAGAGCATATTATGTAAATCTTTGGAAGTCTATCGACTGTACTTCGATTTTTAAATTTTGTTTTTCCTACATTTGAAATTCTTATGTAAGCTCTAAAAGAAAATTTTTTGTATAACATTTGTAACTCAAATTAGGCCAGATAGGGTTCTACCCCAAGGCCCAAATATATACAATCAAATCTAAATCTCTCTCTCTCTCTCTCTCTCTCTCTCTCTCTCTCTCTCTCTCTCTCTCTCTCTCTCTGTGCACCCGCTCTCGTGGCTGTCCGGCAACAGATGCTCATTCCTGTCAACACCACTGGGTATAAGATTTTGTACATTTTATTAACGGCTCCCGTGGTGTCCAGGCAAGCTTGTGCTGACGGTAGCCCGTCACAAAGTATGAATGTTGAGCAAAATTTAGAGCGACATAATGACGATAAAATCTTAAAAGAAGAAATGGAGAGAGTACCTGAAGAAAATGTTATTGCGGGAAAAGTAGAATAGCCTAATAAACACAGTAACCTTTCTAGTACGAGTAAAACAAGTAACGTGGACTACATGCCCTATGATGCTCAAATCAAGAAAATGAAAATTGCCTCCCAAGTTGAAGGCAAGGATGGAAAACATGAGATATGGGCTGTCCGAATTTACTTCCGTAGAGCACATACTATTTTTTCTCTCACTAGCGCCGAAATTTCGCACTTCTCTCCAGGTACCCGGGAGAGAATGTGAGACTTTCTGTGCAGTGTAAGCAGAAAACCTTTTAACCAGAATCTAGGAATATAAAAGAAAAGCCACTTGTTGATCCATCAAAAATTCCAACACCACCTATGCACATAAAATTAGAACTTATGAAACAATGGGTAAAACCTTTACACAAAGATGGAAACTGCTTTATCTATCTGCGAAATCAGTTTTTCAAATTAAGTAAGCTAAAGTAAATGAAGGAATTTTCATTGGCCCACAAATAAGTAGAACCGTAGACGATAAAATATTTGTTATAACAATGAATCATACAGAGTCAGAAGCATGGTTATGTTGCAATGACGTAATCAAAAATTTTCTTGGAAACCATAAGAGCACAAATTACCAACAAATAGTATCGAATTTGGTAAATAGTTACAAAAATCAAGGTTGCTTAATGAGTCTAAAATTAGACTTTTTACATTCCCATACAGATGAGTTTCTAGAAAACCTAGTTGATTACAGTAATGAGCAGGGAGAAATTTTAATAGGTTATAAAGGAAATAGAGTGCCAAGGGAAGTGTCAAGGGAAATTCGACATAAATATGTTAGCAGGTTACTACTGGTCTATCTATCACCAACATCGAACAAGCAGAAACGCAATGCACCTCGTATTCAAATTTTTATTCATATTTTATTATACTGCATATATTTTCATAACAAATTTTGAATGAAGCCGACTATGATATCGTTTTAAAAGATATGATCTTATTTGCATATATATTGTTCTTTCATTCTTTGTGCAAAATCTTGAGCAACGACCCAATGAACCCAAGATACCGATTTTTAAGTCTGTTATTCATGAATCTTGATGACTTGTCCTTTAACTGACTTTGACTAAAATCTGATGGGATTAAGCTGACCCCGGATTCAAATTCGGCGAGCCCAAAAACATATAAGTAGCATGGTTTTAGTCTATTTTTTTGTGAGGCTGTGTTATTTTTAACCAATCAAATTCGTTATTTCTGTTCAAAGTTATAGGCCTTAGAAGACAACCTAGTTTTCAAAAATACCAGCATTGGAGTCTTTAGACCATTTTATCTCAAAACTAACATCTTCGATTTTACTCAAATTTTGGAAAATCATAGTATATTTATAGCATAAATAGATTTTTAAATATCTTTTTGTATATCGTGGTTATAAGGGGTGGGGGGTTTCAAAAATTTAAAATTGTCATTTTTTATCCTATTTTTTCCGCTAAGGGAAGAGGCTATGATATTAGGGTTAGCAAAGTTATATTTATATTCTATAAATGTACAGTATTTTATTTATAAAACGTGTATGAAGTGCATATATTAAATGCATATAATAAATGCTGCGGCGGGAGTAATTATTCTCGTGTGTTTACGTATATATGGGCGTTTCTCTGACAAATCATATCAGTGCCTCGGAATTTTCTCAGATTCTTTTCGGCCCGTCTCTTCGAGTTTCAGAGGGTCAAAGTTGTAATTTTAAGCATTTTATCTATTTTGCCTATTTTTATTAATTTGTAACTCCTCAGTGAAACGATTGTCGAAAAATATATAGAAAACACTTTTGTTAGGAAATTTGCTCGAATTGTGACGAGGCTCCTGCCCGGGATTTTCCTGGGGGCACTCTTAGCAGCTGCTCTCCTCCGGTGGGAGACTTGTACACAAAAGACATCGTTTCTTACCCGACCTTCTGTTTTTGCTAGACTTCTCAACTTCCTCGGCGGACTGCGGGGGGTTCTCGGGTGCTAAGAAATAGGAGTGCGTGGAATAATGTATTCTCTGTAAATAATACTTCTATCGAATGTAAATAAATGAATTTATCCATCTCTGCTAGCCAATTTCTCTTTATTTCTGCCTACGTTTCAACTCGTTACGGCTCATTTCAAGGCTCCTTATCAAGGCTCAGTCAAAACACAATTTTAAAATTAATATACAAAATTTAAATACACATTACGAATAACAATTACCATTTACTTTAACAAATAGAAACCATTAAAAAATCTCCAATTTTTGCATCTTGGGCAGCATCTGTATGCCCGCACTAGATAACAATTACAAAATTAAAATCAGTATAAACTAATAAAACAATTCGAATATAATTAAATAATTTTAAAAAAACTTACACGAACAACGACTAACGAAACTTATAAACCGGTGTCGCGAGGTGGTAATGCGACACCGGCGGAGGTCAACGATCAACTGACCTCCGCATACATATATAATTTATTAATATTAACGCAATTTTCTCCTAAGAATCAAAGCATCGACGCGCCGATAGCACGTGCCAGGACCGCAAACGGACCGAAGAAGTGGCACACAACGTCTACCATGTAGAAGGACCGAGAGCCCGCGCAGCAAGTACAGATGCTCCTACCATGACCGCATTGGCTAGGGAGCAAGGGCGCAATACAGTATAGCCGGAGCGTCGCCTAGCAACTCGGGCTCTCCGCGCTCCCACTAGGATGTGCCGCTCCGCCTGGCCAGCCAAACACAATTGAGACATGTAGGCTATGTACAAGAGAGACCGGAGCGGTGTGCCACCTCCTCAACTCCGATGCTGCCCCCATAACGCACAACCGCCACTCAGCCTCCGATCTCACAGAATAAGGACCATGAATTTTGTTTTTTATTTTTTAACATTACGTGGACTTAATTTAAAATTCGAAATGACATTTTTATAACTCCACTTGAGGCGGCACGTATTCTCAGCCCTATTAAGCGTGCCGTCAAAAAATTGAATGTGCAACATTTCGGAGAGACGTCTCCGAAAAATAGATTGCTCCCTATCAATAATTTTAATATTCTTAAAATCAAACGTATGACCAGCCTCTAATGCGTGGACGGCAAGGGGGGAGTTGGTATCCCCCTTGTCTATATATCGCTTGTGTTCCGACTCTCTCACTTTTAACGGTCGGTATGTCTCCCCGATATACGATAACTCACAATCCGAACAATCGATTTTGTATACTACATTACGCGTATCGCCAACAGCAGTGGGATCCTTCTCAAGCTTAATATATTTATTAAATTTATCAGTAATTTTGTTTATTTTGCCATTCTTCTTTAAAACGGACTTTAATCTACAATTAAAACTGTCGTAGAACGGAAATACGGCAAAGCCATCTCTACATTCCGTATTATTATCAATATTAATCACTGGTAAATCCGAATTGCCCGAATCTTTGCCCTCTTTATTATCTTTTATGAGACCAAGATTTCGCACAATGTATCTTTTACAATATTTCTCTATAAAGTGAGGAGGATAATCGTTAGCCACCAGGATCTTCTTCGCATACTCAATATTCCGCAAATGAAATCTCGGATCCGACAATCGTGCTCCGCACGCGGTCGGTCAGAGGCAACTCCTGCGAGCGCCACCGAGCGCTGGCTCCGCTCCAGGAGCTGTCAACTCGCCGAGAGTGAGATAGCTAGCCGTGCAATAATTTTCACGGCGCAGCAATAATTATTGCTACGTCGCAATACCCCCCACAAAACCTTGGATGTCCCCGGATATCCAAGTTTTCCTCCATAAACCGCTATAACCTCTACAAAATCCTGAAAGAAGAACCTCTACAACATCCTGGAACATTCCATGAACCTGAAACAACCAGAAATCCTCCAATTCCACTACAATATCCGCCAGATAGATAGATTTGACCAGCCAAATAAATAACAAAATCACCATTTACAAATAAACTATTTATTTAAAAAAAAAAAACAAAAAAACTAGTGCGGCCCTGGGGCCAACGCCGCCAGCAGGAGATTTTCATGCGAAACAGAATCTCAATTTGTTAATGCTTGTAAAACTTCAAGACTCATTTACCGTTTTGTAGTGACTCAGTGAAACCGGTGACTTACTAGCTGCGCAAAAATATCGGGATTGTGCTTTTCTGTCAATGCAATGAAGTCAAGTAGGCAATCCAATTTTTCATAACAGAAAGAGATGAGCGCCTTTCTTGCACATGTGAAACCAATGGAATTCTTCTTTTCTGGCACTTTCAAGAAAATAGGAATCCCGATTTTCTTGCGACATAAAATATATTAATATGTGAATCTTTCAACCGCCCAACTATTTACATATTAGATTGTAGAGCTGCAGGAAAATCAGGATTCCAATTTTCGTGCGTTGCAAAAAAAACGGTTACTACTATTGGTACATGTGTAATATTGAATGGTACGATGAGAACAACTCCTTATGTGCGAAACAATTCAGGATCCCAAATATCTTACATCGCCCGATTTCTTTGCGACTAAAAAAAACATAATTCCAATCCGTTTGGTATAAGGAAAGCACAAATCGTTCTACTATGAACAGCACATAAAAATTTTGGTATCATTTTCCGTGTCGCTTCACTAAAAGCAAAAGTCTAAATCATTAGCGATATGAAAATATCAATATTGTTATTCCTCGCCTCGCAAAAAAATCGGGATCTATTTTCTTGCAACCGCGAAAATAGAAGAATCTGGTTCTGAATTTTTGCAAACGCAAAGATAGTATGAGTTAATCACAAGAAAATCGGGATCTTGGTGTAACGGTTGAGCATAGAATTCGGGAAACTTTGGTTCCAATCTGGATCCCGATTTTTTTGCGACGCAACTAAATCGGGACACTGCCTTTCAAGATGTGTCTTTTTTCCCAATCAGTTTGCACAGCGGCTAAACCAGGATCCCGAATTTCTTGCGATTAAGAATCTGGATTTCTTTGTGCTAGCAAAACGTCGAGACTCATTCATCGATTTCTACTGACTTTTACTAGCTGCGCAAAAATATCAGGATTGTGCTTTTCTATCATTTACAATGAAATCGGGTAAACAATCCAATTTTTCATGACAGAAAGAGATGAGCGCTTTTCTCGCACATGTCAAACGAATGGATTTTCTGGCACTTGCAAGAAAATAGGAATTCCGATTTTCTTGCGAAGTGAAATATATTAAGATGTAAAATTACGTTGAACGAAAGCCACAATCCAGATTTTATTTTACGTCTGGTAAAGAACGATACCGATTTTAGATCGTTAGAGCACCGATTATCTGGTCCTGAATTTCTGTAAACGCAATGATGGTATGAGTTAATCACAAGCAAATCGGGACCTTGGTGTAATGGTTGAGCATAGAATTCGGGAAACTTTGGTTCCAATCTGGATCCGATTAAAATTATTCTTTTTTCCCAAACGATTTGTGGTTTACCCTTATATCAAACAGATTAGAATTATGTTTTTCTTAGTCGCAAAGAAATCGGGCGATGTAAAATATTTGGGATCCTGAATTGTTTCGCACATAAGGAATTGTTCTCATCGTACCATTCAATATTACACATTAGGCTGCCAACTTTTGCACGCTGTCTAAAAAAGTGCCAATAAGGTTGACTCTATCGATGGTCAGGCTCATGACGAGTACAGTCGATTTTGAATTTTTGAAATCGATCAATATTTAAGGGTAGCTACGCGACTGCAAAGTTCCGTGACCTAGTATAGCGACGTGACTGAAACAAGTGAGGAGCAGAAGAATGGAACAATACGCATCATAATTTCAGTCATAAACATCCCTCCGAGCCGATCTCTTCGGTAGGGTCAGGTACTTGGAATCTCCGGCATTAGGACTTTCTCCCTGGATGCCTGCCAGATGCTCCGAACCCTGAAAAACTTTCTATTTCTGTTTCCCTCCGAATTTGCTTCCCAGCATAAAAATGAATTTTCGTATTTTAATAATTTAATACTATAATAAAATTCTGATTTTTACAACAAAGTAATTGAATACACAGTAACACATCGCACAGCAGATTTTAGAAAATATCTTGACAATACATTATGTTGTTTTCATGAAAAAATCTATTTGGTCCGAATTGTAGAATATTTAAAAATAATTGATACGTATTTTTTATTTTTTTAATCAAACGATTATTAACAACGATACAGCGCATTTAAAATTTTGTGACGTCACGGCGAAAGTTAGAGCGTAGGCATCAGTATATCTATATAGGTACGTATCGTGACGTCACGAAATTTTCAATGCGCTATAACATTGTTAAAAATTGTTTGATTGATAAAAGAAAAAATAGGTATCGATTATTTTTTAATATTTTACATGACGGACCAAATAGATTTTTTTAAATAAATAACATATATTTTCATATCTCAAGTTGTAACGAATTTATAAAAAATTCAAAATGTCACTTTTTTTGCAATAAACTTAAGCAAAATTCTAGGTGGTATCCATTTGTAGTTATAATATTATTGTTGTACTACAATAAAATTATCCTGATATTTAAGCTAAATAGTTATTTCATTAATGTCTCTTTGATTGCTACACATATTTTTAAATTTCATTATGAAATAATTTATTATACATTATTAACTTAATCTTATTTTTCACTAGGAAATAAATAATTAAACAATAAATAGCTTTGCTTAGTCACGTCGAACTAACAAATTTCGACGCAGGTAAATAGTAAGGAAAGCGAAGGCCCTCCTGCAGGTTTAAGTGCGCAATTTATGGTATCTCTTCTCGTTTCTGCTTCTTGCATTTATTATGCAGAATCCACGAACATACAGTTCTCTCTCTCTCTCTCTCTCTCTCTCTCTCTCTTTCTCTCGTTCTGCGTCATCTTTCTCTTTGTCTATAAACTATATTCTAAAAGCAATGAAGGCATGTCCGTCGTCCGTCATTTTCGGCGCAGGTAAGCAAAAGTACGCGAAGTACACGAGAAATGGGCATGAGATTTGCAGCAGCGTCATTTGGCTTTCAGCAGTGAAGCAGTGCACTCGTACATCTAGCGCGTCATTTTACATTCAAAGTTATACGAAGTTTACCACGAATCAAGTGTTTTGAAAACTCAAAAATCAGAATGCCAGATTCGCGGGCAAAAACGGAAATTGCTGTGATAGGGCATACACAGGAAGAACTTCGGGGCTCGAAACTGCCATCAGTTCGAGAAGTGCTGCAGTGCTTTTATTACCAACTAAGAAATCGCAATCAACCACACAGAAAATCTGCTATGGTAACTGTTAAAAAAGTAGCTGTTTTTTGGGAATGTGCGGGGATTCCCATACAGCAAACCAGTGATTGCATAGTTAAATTAGAAAAAATATATCGTGAGCATCGTTTATTGATCAAAAACTTACAAAGCAAAAGTATCGCCCAGTCTATCAAGCAGAGCAACTTTGCCTGTAAGCTGGATAAATTATTTGATATTTCGCATGGCCGTAAAGCAAACGAAATTGACGATAAAGATGCTCTTGCGTTTTTGAAAGCCCAACAACGGGACAGAAGCGGAAACCTGGAAATCATAATTGATACTGGTGCACTCAACGAATCTCCGGATAAAGAAAAACCTCAAGAAGGTGAGTAAAGTACAGATATTTTCATTTTTTTTTTCAATTAGCAAGAGAACTTATTTCAGTTTTTAGATGTGAGTATCCGAAACTGAAAAACGTACTTCAAAGTGGAGCGTCGGGAGAAAAAGAGTATAAGTCAGTCAATATTAACAATATCTTGCTCTTTCTTTTTTTAATTTGAGGTAGGGCGAGTAGAAAACAAGTTTGCTCGAATCGGTATCCTTCTATCTATTTTAGTTTTTTACCAATAGAAAAAAAACACGAAAATCGTCAAATTCATGGTTTTTTCGAGTTTAAAAAAAAACTAAAATAGATAGAAGGATACCTATTTGAGCAAACTTATTTTCTACTCACCCTACCTCAAATTAAAAAAAGAAAGAGTAAGATATTGTCAATATTGACTGACTTATGCTCTTTTTCTCCGGACGCTACATTTTGAAAACTGATTTTTGGCTTCGGACACTTATATCTGAAAACTGGAAATCAGACTGCGAAAATGCATTTTTTTTTCGTTTTTTGCTTTTAACTCGGAAAGTAAGGGAGAAATGCAAAATATCAAAGAGACAAAAGTTATAGCTTATTAAATTATGAAGAAATTGTGATAATAAACTTCTCTGTCCGATGAATAGGCTTGGAGAAACCCTCGGAAAACATCAGAAAACGCCGTAAAATCAAGGTTTTTTTAAAAATCTAGAAGTTGGCCATTTTTTAACCTTTAAAGGTAAAATTTGGGTTGAAGGAAGAGTTTCATATGCACTTTCATGTTGCGGAAGATGAGTTCTCTGCACAAATTACTTTTTGTATAATTGCGATTTGAATTTTTGTTGGTGTTTTTTTTTTTTACTTTTGTGTGCGCGAGCACGAGAAATTGGAGGGTTCTACTGAAATTTGGAACAAAGCGTTGAAAAGTTTATAACTCGTTCAATAAAATATATTTTTCTGATTTACGAAAAACATATTCTAAATGCATGAGAAACGTACTTGAACATGAGCAAAAACGGCCGAGCGCGCGGCAGCGGCGGCCGAGTGGGGGAAAGACTAGCGCAGGCAAAGCTTCGACAACATACGCTTCCCCTATTCTGCCATGCGCTGCCGCGCGCTCGGCCGTTTTTGCTCATGTTCAAGTACGTTTCTCATGCATTTAGAATATGTTTTTCGTAAATCAGAAAAATATATTTTATTGAACGAGTTATAAACTTTTCAACGCTTTGTTCCAAATTTCAGTAGGACCCTCCAATTTCTCGTGCTCGCGCACACAAAAGTAAAGAAAAAAACACCAACAAAAATTCAAATCGCAATCACACAAAAAGTAATTTGTGCAGAGAACTCATCTTCCGCAACATGAAAGTGCAGATGAAACTCTTGCTTCAGCCCAAATTTTAGCTTTAAAGGTTAAAAAATGGCCAACTTCTAGATTTTTAAAAAAACCTTGATTTTACGGCGTTTTCTGATGTTTTCCGAGGGTTTCTCCAAGCCTATTCATCGGACAGAGAAGTTTATTATCACAATTTCTTCATAATTTAATAAGCTATAACTTTTGTCTCTTTGTTATTTTGCATTTCTCCCTTACTTCCCGAGTTAAAAGCAAAAAACGAAAATAAAGTGTATTTTTGCATCTTTTTGTAAATAATAAACAATGTTCCCGCAAAAATTTCGTGTCCAAAAGTATATAGACTTAGACGAGACGCTTTTCTCTATAGAATCGCGGTATTTGTTACCTGTATACATTTATGTCCACAAAAAAGTTAGGGCGCTTGGCCTAACTTCAAAATGTAGCGTCGGGAGAAAAAGAGTATAAGTCAGTCAATATTGATTATATCTTGCTCTTTCTTTTTTTAATTTGAGGTAGGGCGAGTAGAAAACAAGTTTGCTCGAATCGGTATCCTTCTATCTATTTTAGTTTTTTACCAATAGAAAAAAAACACGAAAATCGTCAAATTCATGGTTTTTTCGAGTTTAAAAAAAAACTAAAATAGATAGAAGTATACCTATTTGAGCAAACTTATTTTCTACTCACTCTACCTCAAATTGAAAAAAGAAAGAGTAAGATATTGTCAATATTGACTGATTTATGCTCTTTTTCTCCCGACGCTACGTTCTGAAGTCTGATTTTTAGTTTTTGGACGTAAAACTTTAAATTTCTATCGCTTCTAATATTTATAAATTATTACATTTTTTTTTCCAGAAGCTGATGTCTCTAACGATAAAGTTCAGGCGAACAATTCTTTCACTGTAATGGATTGCATGTTTCCTGAAGACGACATTGAGTCACTAAATAAGGCTTTCGATTCAGATGGTGACGATCAAGAGGACGATGATTTTTCTGTTGTTGAGCGATTGTCTCAACCTAAAAAAAGAAAAATCATCACCGGCAATGTAACCGCAATTCTTGATCGCGCTAAAATCAGCAACCGTGATCCTGCCCGTATTTATGTGGCTATGGCACACAGTCTGGGGATTGATGTCAACCAATCCTATTTAAATCCTGAATCAATACGCCGGGCTCGACTACAACACCGTTCAAAACTGGCCAAGGACATTAAAGATGGTTTTATCGGCAATCACGCCTTACGACTGTTGGTTCATTGGGACGGGAAGCAGTTTCAGGATCCCGATAACAAGTACGGGAAAATTGAGCGGCTTCCTGTTTTCGTGACAGGAGAGGGAACCAAGCAGATGATCGGCGTTCCCAAAATCAGCAAAGGGACAGGCGAAGAGCAGGCAAAAGCTGTTGTAAATTTACTGCATGAATGGGAGATCGCCGATGAAGTATGCGGCTTAGTTTTCGATACGACAGCGTCCAATACTGGGGCCAAAGGTGGTGCGTGCATTCTAATTGAACAAGAATTAGGACGCAAACTCTTACATTGTGCTTGCAGGCACCATATATATGAGTTGACGCTAAAAGCAGCTTTTGAGCAATGCTTAAACTGCACATCTGCAGGTCCAGATGTGCAGCTTTTTAAGCGCTTTCAGCAAGACTGGCCCCGTATAGATAAGACTAATTTCGTATCGGGAATGGAAGATCCTGACGTTTCAAAGCACCTACAACATGAAGTGAAGAACCTCCTCGTTTCTATAAAACAACAGCTTGAGGTAAATTCATAATATTATATACAATTTTATCTCATTTAATTTATTAAATATCAAAAATAATTTTTCAGACGCCGTTTGCGAGAGCGGACTATAAGGAGTTCCTGGAACTTATAGTTTTATTCCTTGGAGGAAAATTCGACGATGGAGTGAGCTTTAGGGCGCTTATTCCTATCCATCATGCCCGATGGATGGCTAAGGCCATATATTCGTTAAAAATATTTTTATTTCGAAACGAGTTCGGTTTAACTGCAAACGAATTAAACGGTTTCCGGAATATGTGCCTTTTTGTAACATTAGTGTATCAAAAGGCCTGGTTTAAAACCAGTATTCCGGAAATCGCACCGAGAATAGATTTAGAGTTTTTAAAGAATGCCAGTAAGTTTCAGACAATCAATAAAAAGATTTCTGATGCCGTACTCAACAAAATCAAAAAACATTTGTGGTATTTGGGAGAAGAATTCATTGCATTGTCGCTTTTCGACGATAAAGTGTCTAATGAATCGAAAATTGCGATTTGTAATGCAATGAAGTCTTCTCACTCAAATGAATCTAATGCTCAAAAAGCTAATTTAGAACTTTTGGAAAAATACTCTTTTGATGGACTTACATTAGAAAAGTTCGCAAGTTCTCAAACAATGAATTTTTTCCAAAAGTTAAAGTTAAGCGCCAACTTCCTCAATGTTGATCCTCAACATTGGGAAGATAGAGAAGATTTTAAAAATGCGAAGAAAGTTGTACACGCTCTAGAAGTGGTTAATGATCACGCAGAGAGAGGTGTACAACTGGCTTCGCAATATAATTGTTTTTTGAGCAAAAATGAAACTGCTAAGCAAAACATAATGCGAATTGTTGAAAAGCATAGAAGTCTTTTTAAAAATTGTAATAGGAACACCTTAAAAAAAACCCTCGGAGGTTTTATTTATAATAATTAAACCGTATAAAATAATTTAGTTGCAAAATAGGCTAATCATTTAGTGTAAAGTTTTTTACAACTCGAGATATAACAATATATATTATTTATATAAAAAATCTATTATGTCCGTCACGTGGAACATTGAAAAATAACCGATACGTATTTTTTATTTTTTCAATCAAACAATTATTAACAACAGTGCAGCGCATTGAAATATTCTGTGACGTCACGATATGAGTTTCGCCTAGGCAGCAGTATATCTATATACGTACGTATTGTGACGTCACGGAATTTTCAATGCGCTATAACATTGTTAAAAATCGTTTGATTGATAAAAGAAAAAATACGTATCGATTATTTTTTTATATTTTACGTGACGGACCTAATAGATTTTTTATATAAATAACAGCTATTGTTATATCTGGAATAGTAATAAACGATCTTAAAATAGCATTGTATAAAATAATTAAGTTTAAAAATAGATTAAGCCTTTTAACAATTTACGTTTATAAAAAAAATTAAACCATTAATATAAAGTGTGTTAAAACTGTCAATATGACAATATAATGTTGTGTACGTAAAAAAATCTATTAGGTCCGTTATGTAGAATATTAAAAAACAATCGATACGTATTTTTTGTTTTTTCAATGAAACGATTATTAACAACGATACAGTGCATTTAAAATTTCGTGACGTCACGGCGAAAGTTACGGCGTGGGCATTAGTATATCTATATAGGTACGTATTGTGACGTCACGAAAATTTCAATGCGTTATAACATTGTTAAAAATCGTTTGATTGATAAAAGAAAAAATACGTATCGATTATTTTTTGATGTTCTACATAACGGACCTAATAGATTTTTTTACATAAATAACATATTGTTACATATTTTGTTGTAATAAACTTTTTTCAATAATCCAAAATGACTTATATTTATTGTAATCGAAAATTTTTTACTACAAGCATTTTGAAAATATTCTTGAATTTACTAATTTCGTGAGAAAAACAAAAAATAATGCTGAGAACGACAGCACGCGTTTGTACCATGTGTTGGGCAGTCTGCGGGAAGGAGCTAGGGCTGTTAAAGTATCATAGCAGCTTAGCCCGGAAAAAAATTTGACATTTTACCTACTTTTTGGAAAGAAAGCCAAAACTTTGAATCGAATTTTAACCCTGTTCTAAACATTTTTTTGGGGAAATTCTTTCTGGAATCGTTTCTCCATGAATTTAAGAAAGCCATGTCAAAATTACAAAGCCGTAGATGCAGTGGAAGGTACCTTAAATGAACTCCAAAGGTGAGCAGTTTTGGTCAAAATATGCACCTGTTCACTTGTTTAAATATTAAATTATGAATACCAAACTTGACGGTATCGACTGATTTTTGCATGCTGATTCTCATGAGAACAAAATTTTTTTATAAATGTCCATAGTTTTATAGTTATAAGCGCATACTTTTTTGCCTGTATAAAATCCTATTTAAAAAAAATAAGTCTCGTAGCTACCCTTAAATATTGATCGATTTCAAAAATTCAAAATCGACTGTACTCGTCATGAGCCTGACCATCGATAGAGTCAACCTTATTGGCACTTTTTTAGACAGCGTGCAAAAGTTGGCAGCCTATTACACATGTACCAATAGTAGTAACCGTTTTTATTGCAACGCACGAAAATTGTAATCCTGATTTTCCTGCAGCTCTACAATCTAATATGTAAATAGTTGGGCGGTTGAAAGATTCACATATTAATATATTTTATGTCGCAAGAAAATCGGGATTCCTATTTTCTTGAAAGTGCCAGAAAAGAAGAATTCCATTGGTTTCACATGTGCAAGAAAGGCGCTCATCTCTTTCTGTTATGAAAAATTGGATTGCCTACTTGACTTCATTGCATTGACAGAAAAGCACAATCCCGATATTTTTGCGCAGCTAGTAAGTCACCGGTTTCACTGAGTCACTACAAAACGGTAAATGAGTCTTGAAGTTTTACAAGCATTAACAAATTGAGATTCTGTTTCGCATGAAAATCGGGGTCTTGGTTTAGCGTCAACAGAAATTAATGGGAAAAATAAACTAACCAAGGAAGACAGTATCCTGATTGAGTTGCGTCTCAAAAAATTGATTGTAAAAATAAGACACATCGCAATATTCCTATTTATTTGAGCCGCGAAAAATTGGGGTTACGAATCAGAACCGAAGTTACTGATTCGTTTGCTCAGCCATTAAATCAAGATCCCGATTTTCTTGTGATTCAAACTTCGAATATCTTTGCATGTGTAGAACTTCTACAACTGATTCTTCATTCTGTAACGACACAATGGCACCAGTATCATGAGGACCCAGCGGTTCAATATAATTGAGAGTTTATTTGTCGTTCAATGTAATGAGATGGAGTTAGCAATCGAATTTTTTCGTGGCACTAAGAAATGGATGCTTGTCTTTCACACGCCAAGCCAATTGCAAGAAAGTGGAGATCCCGATTTTCTTGCGATGCGTTATAGAATAATATTGTAGTTTTCTGATCGCTAACGATTTAGGCAATTGCTTTTAATATAGGAGCAAGGAAATCGGCATCCCAATTTTCATGCGCTGTACGAAATGAAACTATACTACGTTTTTTATGTCATAACGTTTAGAATTCTGCTTTTTTTGATTCACAATTAAGTTAAGCGATGCAGAATAGACGGGATCATAAATTGCTTTGCATGTAAGGAAATTATATCGACGTACCATTTGATGTTATTGATGTTGTACACGTAGTTGATTTCATTTTTTTAGACCGCATGCAAGTCGGAATCCCGGTTTCCTTACTGCTCTACTAAAATCGGATGTTAAAATGATTCGGCGGTAAGAACATTTTTCTATTAATTTTGTCGCATTTTATCTCGCCTCTTCTACAAGACTAATCGCGAAGACAAAGTTAGTCTGTTCAAAATTCTTGTATCTAATTATTGAATTTTCACAAGACAAATCGTACAGGCAAAACTAGTTTGTTGAATAGTCTCACATTTCCTCTCACAATTCATCTTGAATTTTCCGCCAGACCAATGACACAAACTGTCTGTTGGATAGTCTTGCATTTTATTTCGTATTTTTACGTGGTACGCAAGTTGTGTCAAAAAAACTATGGATCGTACCACCTGGAGTGCGTCATTGGCGACCCTGTTTAACTAGACGCCTTCCCGATAGCTGGTGCGCAAGTTCTGTTGAAAAACTACGTAGCGCACTACCTGGAGTGCGTAATCGGCGACTTTATTTATTTAGACGCCTTCCCGGCAGCTGGTGCGCAAGTTATATTGAAAATCTACGGAACGCACCACCTGGAGTGCGTAATCGGCGATCCTGTTTAACCAGACGCCTTCCCGACAGCTGGTGCGGAAGTTCTGTTGAAAAACTACGGAGCGCACCTCCTGGAGTGCGTAATCGGCGACCGTGTTCTCCTAGACTTATCGCCGGTACCTGATGCACGCGCTTTGTCGGAGAACGGCGGAGCGCACCACCTAGAGTGCGTACTCGGCGGCACTCTTCACCTAGTCTTATCGGCGGTACCTGGTGAACGCACTGTTCCAAAAAGCCACGGAAGACACCACCCGGAGTGTGTAATCGACGACCTTGTTCATCCAGATACTTTCCCGGTGCCTGGTGCATGCGCTTTTCCAAAAAGCCCCGGAGCGAACCATCTAGAGTGTGTAATCGGTGAGCCTGTTCACCAGACACTTTGCCGGTATCTAGTGCACTCATTTTGCTAAAAAGATACGGATCGCACTACCCGGAGTGCGTAATCGGCGACCCTGTTCACCGAGATACCCCTGACCCCCCTGGTGACATAGCTATACTATGCCGATTCAAAGAACACGTGACAGTGTGTACCACCTTGATTCGACGTACTATTTATTTTCATTTTTAATCATTCTATTTGTCTAGAGATAATACTGCGCTATATAAATGCATAGGCGATAGTGCAACCTGGACTCCGTCATCGGGCAGCTAGATTACCTGCATAACTTTGAGAGTTGCAGTGCGTATGATCGATATGCTTAATTTTTTCTAAACCCGTAAAGTGGCGCTATATGTATATGTATTTGTTTATAGTGCTATATATATATATACGAAGCGCGCCATAACCAACGTAAAAATCCAATCTTTAATGATTTTTTTCTTAAAAACGGTGGCTCTCCGCCAGTTGCGCCCGTGGAGACTTTTGTTCAGGAGATCATAATCTATAATATATCAAATTTTCAGCCAATTTGACAGGGAAGCAATTTCCATTTAAAATGTGCGGGCTCCTTTTATGTTTTATTCGCCTACGTTTCGATCTGTTCCAGATCCTTGTCAAGGCTAAGTCAAACCAAGGAATAACACAAAATTAATTACAAAAATTTAAAACAAAAATTACATAATAAAATCAAAATCCTTTTCACACAATACCTTAAAAAAATTTTTAGATGTTATTCATTCATCAATATCTATACTCTCACACAATAGTGCTTGTTTACAAATTAATCTAAAAATACAATACAAAAATTAGTGTCTACTATTACTAATTATTAAAAATTAAAATTTATATTTATAGCCGCCAACTTAACTGTAACCGACGATAACCATTAAATACCGGTGTCGCCAGGTGGTGATGCGACACCAGCGGAGGACAACGATCGACTGTCCTCTTAATACGAGCATACATCTAGTGATACTCTCGCACGAGCCTCCGCATACAATCACACAATGAATACATATATAACATAAGACATCAAGAAGGGAGCCCCAAACACAAGGCAACCCGGGTGCCACACAACACGAGGAAGCGGCACATACTTAGCCCATGTATTAGGACACAGAGCTCGCGCAGCCGATACAAACGCTCCTTCCATAACCGCATCGGCTATCAATACCGTATGGCCGGAACGTCGCCCAGCAACTCGGACTCTCCGACCTCTGACTGGGATGTGCCGCTCCGCCCCGCCAGCCAATCATCATTAATACATGTTGGCTATATGGAAGAGAGCGCGGAGCGGTGTGCCACCTCTCTCAGTCCTATGAGACCCGTATATAGCGCTATCAACGCTCGGCCTCTGTTCTCGTATACATAAAATAAAAGCATGTAACAAAATTATTTTCGTGGGCTAGATTTAAGGTTTGCTAACCCTAATATTATAGCCTCTTCCCTTAGCGGAAAAAATGGGATAAAAAATGACAATTTAAGATTTTTGAAACCCCTCTCCCCTTATAACCACGATATACATAAAGATATTTAAGAATCTATTTATGCTATAAATATACTATGATTTTCCAAAATTTCAATAAAATCGAAAATGTTAGTTTTGACATAAAGAAGTCTAAAGACTCCAATGCTGGTATTTTTGAAAAATAGGTTGTCTTCTAAGGGCTATAACTTTGGATAGAAATAACGAATTTGATTGGTTAAAAATAACTCGGCCTCACAAAAAAATAGACTAAAACCATGCTACTTATATGTTTTTGGGCTCGCCGAATTCGAATCCGGGGTCAGCTTAATCCCCTCAGATTTTAGTCAAAGTCAATTAATGGACAAATCATCAAGATTCATGAATAACAGACTAAAAAATCGGTATCGTGGGTTCTTTGGGTCGTTGCTCAAGATTTTGCACAAAGAATGGAAGAACAATATATATGCAAATAAGATCATATCTTTTAAAACGATATCATAGCCAGCTTCATTCAAAATTTGTTATAAAAATGTATGCAGTATAAAATTATTACATTTACAAAAATTTTATATTTTCATTCGAACAGCAATTTTTCAACGATTGAAATGCAATTTGAATCGTAATTTTCTGATAAGATTGAGAGTAATTTCACTTGTATCTTATTTATTCAATGGTTTAGTAAATTAATATTTAAACACAGCATATACCTTCAATTCGTACAAAGACGGGCACAGCTCCCGACGAGATCACAACTTTACCAGCTTCCTTTTATTGTAAAGTATTAAATTATTTATCAAAAAGTAATATCTTTTAATTTTCTGTAAAAGCATAACTATTATAATGCACAAACAATAATATACAGATTTCTATTGAACACGGTAAGCGCTTTCTTTCTTTTTACATTTTTATATTCCTATAGATAACAATTATTATTCTACGAAAGATTAACATTATTTTCTCTTTCTCTCTCACGCTCTATTTTTGTTTTTTGAATTGTTTTGTTCTATAGTTGCGCCGATACCCGTTATCCTTCATTATTTTTGCATCGCCAAATTATCTACTATTTTATTTTGTTATTTGCGAGAGAGCATACTATGCTAATTTTGTTTTGTTTTAGTTTTACAATTTTCTTTTTTTTATGTTTACAGCCTTTTCAAGACCTCATATGAGTCTTATATGGCTCTGCCTTGCCTGCGCTTGTGAGTACTTAATTTCAGTGCATTGAATCCACCTATTTTTAAGTACTCGCACAGAGCAATGGGGACTTACAGTGTTATGTATAGTGAAATATACACGTTGTACACAGTGGAATCCGAACCACTGGAGCTCAGATGTATAGACACTTATGTAAACAAAGAGGTGTCTCCAAAATCATCGAGAGTCAGGCTTGAACCCAGGACCTCTGGGTTACTAGCCCCCGATGCTCTACCGATTGAGCCATCGTCGCTCTATTTTACAATTTTTATATTATACAATTATTAATATTCTTGTAATTATATCAATGTTTCATAGTTCCTTTCAGTCGGATGTGAACAAGGCACAAAATAAAACAGTTTACAATCTCTCTCTCTCTCTCTTGCTTTTTTTAGGTACTGCAAAGGCGCGCGCGTCATTTTCGGTGAAAGTAAACTAGTAACGAAATGCAGGGAAAACTTATTTTGAAATATGCGGAAGAAGCTCATTTCGTTCTCGTACTCCACCGAGAACTATGCAAGCCAGAGCAAGGCAGTTTCTTTCGAGTTCTTTTTCCACTCAAATTAGTTATTTTTTTAGTGCAGCTGTATAATCATTGATAGAAGGCAATTGGATATAGTGCGAAATACATTTTTTGTTTTTAAATGTGTACAATATTTATATAAAATGGAAAACAAAGTTGTCGTGAACAGGAAAAACTTTTCAATTGTTGATTGTGAAGATAGCGGCGCCTGTTTGTTTAAATGTTTGGCTGATGCTACCGATTCCAATCATCGGCAGACACGTCGTAAAATTGTAAATCATGTCACTCAACATTAGGCAGAATGGTTCCCGGTCAAAATCCCCAATCCAAATCCCCGAATACTCAGAATATTCGCGAGTTATGGGTGAATTACGAATTACGTGTTAGAACAAAAGAAGAATATAGACAATTAATGAGTTCGACAAAGGAATACGGCTCAGAAGTTGCCAAAACAACGTACCTTTTATTTACTGGAATGAAAAATGAGCAGGATAATTATTACCTACCAACAAAAACACTACCAATTATTGCAACCTGAAAGCAGTGCCATTGCTCATGATCGTGTTGTAACTCCTCCCACAAGTCCTCCTGTCGTACATAATGTATAAAATGATGTGCCTCAAAAAGTGACATCTGCATTAAAAGACATTACGAACAGTATTGAAATGCTGTACAACGTTAATGGAAAAAACCAATTTGTGAATAGTGATGTGACTAGTGATATGTCTAGTGAAAAACGACATTTCTTTTCTAAATCGATGAAGGAGACAATAGTTCACGCGAGAAAGATTTTTGAAAAAAGAAAAGAGAATTTTGGACATTCTGCGGTTAAAAATACTGCAGACTGTTTACATATATCTGAAAGAAGTATCATAAGAGTCTATCAAGATAAATTAAAAAGTGGTGGAAACGTAGAGCCTCCTCAATTCAAAGAAAAACTGATCTTAGACGAGTTCCTACAGAATATGATTCGCCACAAAATTTTTGACGTGTATATGGAAAAAATATACCCAACTGTCAAAAAAATACACCGAATGTTGCAAGATGAAATTGCAGATTTTTCTTAAATTTCGAAGTACTGCCTAAGAAGAACTCTAAAAGAGATGAATTTCTCGTACAAAAAATATCAAAAGAAGCCCCCATTTTAATTGAAAATTGGACGGTCAGGACGAAAAGATCCGAATATCTCAGTAATATTAATTAATACAGAGAGAATGGATGGAAACTGTATTATACTGACGAAATATGGTGTGGCGCAAATCACTGCAAAAAGCTGGGATGGCTTGAAAAAATTGATATTCAACCTGCGTGCAACAGTTATTTGAACAATTACGATGATTATTGAAGTGGGGTCCAACTTTTGAACGGATGTCGAGGAGGATTTGTGACACCATGTGGCGCAGGAAAAAGAGTGATCATTTTACATATTGGTAGTGAAGATGGTTTCTTAAAAGGAGGTATGAACTGCTTCATTGGCAAGAAAGGAACCCAGGATCATCACAATGAACTGAATGCCGAGCATTACACGGATTGGTTCAAACGAATAGTGATGTTATTGCCAACAAAATCGGTGATAGTGATTGATCAGAATTCATAGCACACGATACTGCATCCGGATTTTAGGAAACCTACGACAAGATGGACAAAACCACAAGTCATCGAGTGAATGCAGCAAAAAAATATTTCCTTGCCACCTACAGTTAATCACTTCGACATCATCACAAAAGATCATTTGCTACTCATGTGCAATCCATACTACAATCAAAAAGTTTACCTGTTAGACACAATTGCACATGAGTTAAACCAAAATGATGTTAAACTTTTGTGGCTACTGGTTGCACACTACCAGTTCAATCCCATTGAACTTGTATGGGTGTATGTAAAAAATGAGGTAGCAACTAAAAACAACACATTTAAAATTCAAGATATATACAATTTATGTGTTGATTCAATGAATAATATTCCACGTGACTTGTTGAAAAATTGTGCCAGACACGCGAAAGAATTCGAAGACAAATATCGATCAATAGATTCTATCATTATCAACATTGATGATAGTAGTGATGATAGTGACATTGACACTGATGCAGAATTATCAGATGATTAAATGTAAATATATTTATTTATTTTAATAGAAATATAAGAATATCTATTAATTAATGCCATAGAATAATAATTGTTATCTATAGGAATATAAAAATGTAAAAAGGAAAATAGCATTTATTGTGTTCAATAGAATTTTGTATATTACTGTTTGTGCATTATAATAGTTATGCATTTACAGAAAATAGCATCTTGTAAATAACACATAATTATTAATTTTAATTTTAAGATATACAATATTTTTTCAATAAAAATAAAATATTTTGTGAAAATTAAAACTATATTTTATATCATCGGTCACTATGAAGCCTAGCAGAGTCAGAAAAGCTATGTTTTTGATAATGAATTTAATGCTTTACAATAAAAGAAAGCTGGTAAAGTTGTGATCTCGTCGGGAGCTGTGCTCGTCTTTGTACGAATTGAAGGTATATGCTGTGTTTAAATATTAATTTACTAAGCCATTGAATAAATAAGATACAAGTGAAATTACTCTCAATCTTAAAATTATCAGAAAATTGCGATTCAAATTACATTTCAATCGTTGAAAAATTGCTGTTCGAATGAAAATATAAAATTATTGTAAATGTGCATATTTGATAATTTTTTAATTTTATTTACGTGAAATCTGACCGTCCAAAAAGATTAGCCCGAAAGGTCTCCATCTTGGCAGTAGTCAGGTAAGAGTGAGCCGATCTCACTGTCAAGATAGGGCTATGAAAACGGTTCCGAAGCTCGCATTGCCCTTTTTGTCGGCGGGCGTTTACAACCCTCTACCTGAACTAAAATTCGTCGCATGAAAAATCTCATCTCTGACAAACTTTCTAGTAATCTCTGAAATAATTCAAATTTACTCCGAGATCTAGCTTGTTTACGGTCTATGCGAGAGTGAGAGAGAGAGAGAGAGAGAGAGAGAGAGAGATTTTCACAGGATTTGTATCTCTAGTGATTACATTAGTTTTGAGAGAAACTGTAGATTTTTACGCGAAGCTATAATAAACATATTTTAATTAAACTTTTTTCTTTAAAGTTAAAAACAAGTTACAAACCATACTGGTAGTTTCTGAATTGAACTATTATATATCTTATTATACATTATGAAATGAATCAAAGCCAATTGCGAAATCACGAATATAAGCGAAATTGGTAAATATGGATTTGTCTGTGTCCTATCCCTCAAACCAACGTGTGTCACGTGTACCTCGTTCTCCATTCTCGATTTAATTTACTTTTCCTTCAGGCTGTCCCCGGACCGTGCCGACTACTTCTCATATCGCACTTCTGGAATTTTATGACCTAATGGTCTAAAAAATTTTTCCAACATTCGATAGCTCTCAAACGAAAGTTTACAATTTCGCTAAATATATTTTAATATTTCTATAAAACTGTAATTTTTTCTGATTTTTTGAGCCCAGCCCTTTTTTTACATTTGATAATGTTCTGGCGATACTAATTAATATTTCTGAAAAATTCTTGGCGTATCTGTTATCGAACGTTTGGGCTAAGTGCCTGATCTTTTGATATGCAGTGGCTTTATTTTTGAGTAAATGGCAGGCCTGCAAAGTTGATATTGGCCTAAAATCTGCATATTTGTAGCTTCTACTCGCAACTGTTCATCGCCTAATCAATTTTATGTAACGAAACTTACACGAATCAACGCGCGATTAAATTTCCTACCAAACGTCGCATTTCGTTTTTTAATGCGATTTTTTTAACTAAGTTATACGGTTTGAAACAGAGGTGACTACGTCATTCAAACCGATAGTAGATTTGCTGCAGACAAATGCGTCAGACCTGGAGTACTCGGACAGATTTTTGTAGTAATGCCAGGAAAATCTATGGTATGAACCAAGATGTACAGATGAAGCTATTAGCAGAAGTGCTAGCACGCACACAAGGAGCAGATTAAGCAGTACGAAATCACATCATGGCGATGCTGGCACTTATGCGTAGACTGGATGATCCACCGGAGGTATAAGTACAGCTGAAAATGATTTATGGCAATATGCTGACGAAAATTAGAATGCCTAAATGCGAAAATTAGCTGGTGCCCAAAGAGAAAGTCACAAATATCACTGAACTTATGACTTTGGCGAGAAACGCTAAGAAGCTTTTGCATGATCGCAATAACTTATAGATGAAGAAGATGGTAATCCTGAAATAGAAGAGGCTCGCGTTAATGAAGAAAGCGAACACGTGGGGCGAACTATTGCGCTTAGTAAAAACGTGGATTTTTCACGTAAGCGAGGTAGGCCGCGTAAAATCCGGATGCGGGTGAGGAGGCGAATCTCTCAGAATCTGACGCGTTGGAAATTTGAAACAGAAATTTACCTATAATTGGAGCGAAACTCGTTGATTCAAAAGGCTTTGAAAAAACCGAGAACCGCAAGTAGAACTGTCTCTGCGATGTACGTGTTCGAATAGGGTGTTGAATTAAATAGCCTCTTGAATTTTGTATAAGAGAGCTAAGGGGGTTACAGTTTTTTAAATTACCTGATCTTTTATGAAAATTTTGCTTTATTTTGATTTTTTGCAATGAACTTTTTTTGTATGCGTTTACTTTGATCACGCATTGTTTAAATTTTACTTTCTTTTGCTTATTTAATTTTGCTAAGAAATGCTTTATTTTGTTTTATTTTCTTATTTTTTTAATTCGGTAATTTTCGCAAGCTGGTTAGAGTATTTCAGAGCTGATACGCCACAAATTTGTTAATTTTTGTAAGCAGTTTCAGACAACAGCTGATGAACTGCTGGATGTAGCTGTAAGGTGCATGGTGAGGAAGAGATACTGGTCGCGGCATAGAGCGTTAGATTCAATTTAGCTATCAACGCAAACGGACATACTCTTGAATTTTGGCTATTAGCGTGATTACACTTTCAGCTACCTACAGCTTTGTAAAAGTGTTTCTTCCTTCGGTAGTATTTTGCGACAACGCTCGTACGTGTTGTACTTGTGTTGCGATATCCAACACTGTTGATTACGACTCCTGTGGTCAACCAGTGTTGCGAGAAGACGTCCTGCGTGGGAACCGCCATTCCATTGCTGTTTGCGCGACCGAGTTGTAAATTTCGAGTATACTGTAAGTACCAGTTTTCTCTCTCATGCTCTCACGAGTTACACCATAGGCTCTTGTATATCTGTGAAGTCGCGTGCCGTGGAAGCACGCTTCTATTAAGCTTTGTCCCTTGTAAAATCAGTTCCTTATTTAAGTTTGATAATATATGATGTAGCCTTTTACCTGCTAATTGCTTGTGTTAGTTATTTTTGCTAGATCTACATTATATTAAGAGAATAAAATCGTAAAAATCACACCTGTAAAGAATCCTCGATCCTGGCAAAACTATACGGTAAGAACGTATTTTGAGACAATGGGTGCATTCCTTTCATCAATGCGCTTCGAATCATGTAAAAAAAGTTGACCTAACCCAATTAGTTTTTGAGATATGGGCTTTTGAATATGACCTAAAATTTCGAAAATCAGCGTACGTACGTACGTACGTGCTTGGAAAGTGTGTTTTTTTTTATGAAAGTAACAAAAAATTACAAATATGGTTCGATGAAATTAAATTTTTTTTTTATTGCGCTATACATTCGTAAAAAAAATTTTTCAAAATCTCAAAATTGTTCCATTTCATCGATAAAAAACGGACGCGAGTTATTCGATTTTTCATATAATGTTATACGATACTCGTGGGATTTGTGTTTTTTTTTAATAAAATAATTAAATAATTCCAAATATGAATTACTGAAATCGAATGTTTTCAACTCAGCTATACAATGGAGACGAGATCTTCGGTTTTCATAAAAAACGGAAGCGAGATATTTGATTTTTCAAAATTATTTTATATTTTGTTGTAAATATTTACAATAAAATATAAACTTTACTATAGGCCTTAAGTCAGAATATTAATCAGTTTTTGTAAGTAGAGCTTGATTCATGTATGCAGATCAGTACAGATATTTTTATACTTAAAAAACAAATTTTTGTAAAATTAGCAGAACAGGCCCATCACTGGTAAAAATTAATTATTTTCATGGATTTTTTTTCACACTTTAGGTATATTGGTGCTACCAAGCATTCATCTACCACAAAAAATTGTAGATACGGTTGTTCTATGGGGCTTTTTCTGAAGCTGAAAAACATTAAGACTGTGTTTTAAGACTTTTTTCAGTGTTTTTCTTTTATGAACTTGAACTCTAAAATTGTTATGTTGTTGTATTTTATGGGTTTTTCATGGTAAAGATGTTATTTGTGTAGTTATAAATCAGATGATATGGCGTTTATGGTGGTGTATGGTGTTTCTATGGAGTTTCATTTTGTATGAAATATTGCATTTTTACTGTGTTTCATATTTTATACATTTTCAAGTTGTAAGTGATTTTATGGGGTACATGGGAGTAACTTTCCTCATAAATTTATAAAGATAATAAAACTAATATCTGCCTTAAAATAATTTTAGGCACATTACGTCTAGAAATTGAAAAAAATTTTTTAAAGCTGGAGGCTTCAGACCAATGGGACTTTCTTCTGTAAACCAAAAGATGATGAAAAATGCCGAGGAAAATGCGAAATATAAAATATGAAAATTTAACATGGGGAGGCATATGGAGGAAAAACAAATTGACTATTTGGATTTTTATTATTTTTTTTTAAATAGGTTTAATTTTTTATCTGAGCATCGAAACTTGGTATATTTTTTTTTAAATTAAAGCTCTTTTGTAATCTCTTTTGCACTTTAATATAATATAAGATAAGTTATTCTTATTCTATATTTCGCATTTTCCTCGGCATTTTTCATCATCTTTTGGTTTACAGAAGAAAATCCCCTTGGTCTGAAGCCTCTAGCTTTAAAAAATTTTTTTTCAATTTCTAGACCTCACGTGCCTAAAATTATTTTAAGGCAGATATTAGTTTTATTATCTTTATAAATTTATGAGAAAAGTTTGTCCCATGTACCCCATAAAATCACTTAAAACTTGAAAATATATAAAATATGGAACGCAGTAAAAATTCAAAATTTCATATAAAATGAAACTCCATAGAAACATCATACACCACCATAAACGCCATATCATCTTATTTATAACTACACAAATAACATCTTTACCATGAAAAACCCATAAAATACAACAACATAACAATTTTAGAGTTCAAGTTCATAAAAGAAAAACACTGAAAAAAGTCTTAAAACACAGTCTTAATGTTTTTCAGCTTCAAAAAAAGCCCCATAGAACAACCGTATCTACAATTTTTTGTGGTAGATGAATGCTTGGTTGATATAAGCGAGCCTCTCCGGTTTGGTCGAAGGGGGGCTCTCTGGGCGCGATGTCTCGGAGAGATGGCTCCCGCTCAATCTTTTTGGAAAGGGGTTGCCCTGATGAGCGACGTTCGCGTGGGCGAGTTAGCTGGCGTGGAGTGCGACTCTTTGGGAGAGCAGTGGAGCGCTCGCTCCTGATCGGACGATCGCTTTGGTACAACGGGAAGGCTTGCGAGCAGACCCTCTGATGTTGTGCGGAGCGCTCGGACGGTGATCCAGGGGCGTTTCCTCGGAGAGTGGCTGGAATTGAAGGCAGTTTGGCGGCGTGGAGACTTCTCCGATGCAGTCACCTCTGACTACGGCTTCTACGCTGCAGGCACGGGTACGGCAGCATTCACGACGTTGGCTCTGGCGGAAGTCTGGGCGGAATCTCCTCGACGAGAGAGAGATCGAGCGGTCCGTGGTAGCTCCGAGAGGTGCTGATTGGGGGGCCTTTGCGAGAAAGCCGATCAGCGCGAGCGCTTCCCAAAAGGTTGGCGCTTAGAAGTGCCGATTTGGTGGCGCTAAAAAGTGCCAGTAGAAGGGGGACCTTGCGAGAAGGACCCGGTGGCGTAAACGCCGCACAGAAGTTGGCGCTGACAAGCGCCGATTGGGTGGGACCTTGCGAGAAGGATCCGGTGGCGTGAACGCCTCGCAAAGGGGGTTGGCGCTTAGAAGTGCCGATGGAGGGGGACCTTGCGAGAAGGACCCGGTGGCGTAAACGCCGTACAAAATGTTGGCGCTCAAAAGTGCCGGTTAGATGGGACCTTGCGAGAAGGACCCGTTGGCGTAAACGCCGTACAAAAGGTTGGCGCTGATAAGTGCCGGTAGCCCCGAGAGGGGCTGTTGTTTGGGGAAGGGTTGCGTCGAAATAATAATTCAAAAAAGAATTTATTTTCTCAGCAGGGCTGACGTTTATTGGTCGCTCGTAGGGAGAGTCGCCAGCAGTCGTGGACGGACCGACCTATGAGACTGAGACCAGTCAGTAGGATGAATAAGCCCCGGTCGGGCTCGGCCTTATATCCATTCCCCTACGCTACTTCTGTGGTGGATACGCGAAAGTAAGGTGCTGGCCGCCTGGCGGCGGCGCGCGGAACTGCCGCGCTGCGAGACTCGCCGGCCGCGCCGCGGGACTCGCTGGCCGGGCTGCCGTGCTGCAGGGGCTCTCGCTTGCGCAGATGTCGCGCCGTGGCTTCCCTGGCTGTGCCGGCCGGGCTGCCGTGCTGCAGGGGCCCTTACTTTCTTTTATTGCGCGGCGAGAGAGTCATTGGGTGGGGTCTAACATGGTAGCGCCAATATACCTAAAGTGTGAAAAAAAATCCATGAAAATAATTAAGTTTTACCAGTGATGGGCCTGTTCTGCTAATTTTACAAAAATTTGTTTTTTAAGTATAAAAATATCTGTACTGATCTGCATACATGAATCAAGCTCTACTTACAAAAACTGATTAATATTCTGGCTTAAGGCCTATAGTAAAGTTTATATTTTATTGTAAATATTTACAACAAAATATAAAATAATTTTGAAAAATCAAATATCTCGCTTCCGTTTTTTATGAAAACCGAAGATCTCGTCTCCATTGTATAGCTGAGTTGAAAACATTCGATTTCAGTAATTCATATTTGGAATTATTTAATTATTTTATTAAAAAAAAAAACGCAGATCCCACGAGTATCGTATAACATTATATGAAAAATCGAATAACTCGCGTCCGTTTTTTATCGATGAAATGGAACAATTTTGAGATTTTGAAAAATTTTTTTTACGAATGTATAGCGCAATAAAAAAAAAATTTAATTTCATCGAACCATATTTGTAATTTTTTGTTACTTTCATAAAAAAAAAAGACACTTTCCAAGCACGTACGTACGTACGTACGTACGCTGATTTTCGAAATTTTAGGTCATATTCAAAAGCCCATATCTCAAAAACTAATTGGGTTAGGTCAACTTTTTTTACATGATTCGAAGCGCATTGATGAAAGGAATGCACCCATTGTCTCAAAATACGTTTTTACCGTATAGTTTTGCCAGGATCGAGGATTCTTTACAGGTGTGATTTTTACGATTTTATTCTCTTAATATAATGTGTAGATTGACCTAGTAACACTTAACTAGTAGAACAACTTTAAAACTTGATTTTTTTAGCAACTTGAACTTCTAATAAAGACTAAAATAATGTTAAAACACGATATATTGTCATCTCTGTAAATATTATCAATCATTATATTACAATGTTAGTAAATCATCATTAACTTTACATTAATAACTTATAGGTCATTTATTAACATCACGAAAATAAATTTTAATAACTATTTCAAATTTTCTCCATCCATTTCGTGTTGACTTATAAAGTGGTTTTGCACTGTTCTAATTAGATTACTTCAACTTTTACGTAACTTAAAATGTACTTTTCCATATAAGCTGATATATATTTCCATTCTTCTAAGACTTCATATAAACTGTCCTCTGATATGTATGTTCATCTTCATCTTTTTTTCCAAAACCGCAACCTACATTACTATAAACATACGTACGTACGTACGTGCCTGGAAAGTGTGATTTTTTTCTATGAAAGGAACAAAAAATTACAAATATGGTCCGATGAAATTAAATGTTTTCCATTGCGCTATACATTCGTAAAAAAAATTTTTTCTAAATCTCAAAATTGATCCACTTTAACGATAAAAAGCGGACGCGAGTTATTCGATTTTTCATATAATGTTATACGATACTCGTGAGATCTGTGTTTTTTTAATCAAATAATTAAATAATTCAATAATTAATGAATTAACAAAATAGAATGTTTTCAACTCAGCTATACAATGGAGACGAGATCTTCGGTTTTCATAAAAAACGGAAGCGAGATTTTTTCAAAATTATTTTATATTTTGTTGTAAATATTTATACTTAAAATACATATTTTTATAAAATTAGCATTTAGCAGAACTGGCCCATCACTGGTAAAAATTATAGTATATGTCGGTAACTTTCCGCACAATTTTGGAAAGGCAATAAAATACTGTACAATTTCACCATATTACATCTACGTTATATTAAGGGGTCAAGACTGTGTTAAATGCTGAAAAAAACAAAATATATATTAGACCATGTGACTAATAATTTTATCAATTAAATGAAAAAAAGATTTTTTTACCTTAAACTAGGTGTATTATAGATGATCTTCATGGTCTCAAACCTGGGAATATGTTTATCTGATTACCTGAAACAATTCAATAATGTTTATTAAAAAAATTGAGAATTTTAAAGTTTTTTTTTTACTTGCCGTAGCTTTCCACAGCATCCGGTGAATCGATTGAGACCCTGCAGCTTGCAAATTTTTCCTCTTTTATGTCCTCACAAACTGTATGGAGCAGATTTCTGAAAAAGATTGATTAAAAATAATTAGATTGTTATATATTAATATAATTAGTAATTTAGTGAATGTTACATATGTAAACATACATAACATTCACTCGTAACTTATCTTTTCCAATTCTGCTCCATTCAGTTTGTGCGGAAACATCATAGCAACTTCTCTGCCAAGTTTGAGCCAGATTGGTTGACCGGTTGCTGAGAAAAGCTGCGGCAACTGACTAAAAATCTGGAAAAGCTCGAACAGAGAAAAAGGCATTTAAAGTTTTAGTTAATATTTCATTAAGTAAAGTGTACTTACAAATTGTTCAGCGTATCCAGGCCTTCTCAAGTCCAAAAGTGGTAATCATTGTACTTATTTAGAGTACAATTGATGTTGATCTGCCACATATTTGCTCGCCTCCCTAGAAAATAAACATTTTAATAACTTAAAAATTGTCTAGTATATTTATGAGTAATTTATAATATTTTACTACTTAAAACAAATTCTAGTTTTAATAGTAGTTTTGATACTTACAAATTTGGCTGTCACTCCAAGCAGACTAGAATGTCCTGTGTTGAGGTTAAAAAGCCTTGTCCAGATGCTCTCATGGAAAGTGAATCAAACTGATCAGCTGATCAGCTGTAACTGAAACTTGGAGCAGACTATCAATTACAATATGCCTAAAGCATCTTGTGTTTTTCTGCTGCAAAGATGCATGCATCTTTACAGCAGAGGCAAAAATTAAAAAGATGCAACTTCCCTTTTTTTGGGGGGGGGGGGGCTTACTAACTGTGTGGTAAGTGTGATGAAAAGTGAAAAGTGTAATAAGTGTTATTAGTGTTTTTGGGTTAGGTGTGCAATGGAGTGTACAGTTGAGTGCATGTGTTTTTTGTATGTATGATGTGTTTGAGTTAGTAAACCCCAGGTCCATAGGAGTCTTCTTCTGGGTGCTTCCTTTTTCTTCTTGCTTGACGTGCCTCAAGCGTTGATTCTTGAGCTCTTCTATCGGACCAGAAAAGGCGTAGCTCATCTGCACTTTTGGCCCAGTCTACTGCAGAGGATCCTGGATGGACGTCGAAACTCTTCATGATGTTCAGTACTCCGGCTTTTCCATCATTGAAGGAGGCAACTGCTATGTAAGTACCAATTTCTAAGACTACAAGACCGCTAAAACTTTCCTTGGGGATGAGCTTCCAAATAGATTGGTTGAAGCTTTCGTTGCTGTTTTGAGTAAAGCCTCCAACGCATCTCCCAAGCAAGTCTGGCTGTGTCAAGTCTTCGTAAATTGGCCTTATTGCCTCCATAATAGCTGCCGGAATACTATTCTTGTGGTGAAAAGTCTTCAGCTTCTTGTTAGCTTTGGCTACTTGCCATTTACACCAGCTGTCGGATCCTGGAGGACAAAGGTGGTGTCTTGGCTCTTGATCTGTTGAAAGTTTATGATAAAATGTCGCCCAAATGGCATTTGACATTTTATCTGCTGAATCTTTATGGCCTCTGATGGAATTGCCACAATACCTTGTCAGCTCATCAATCCTTTGAGCTGTTAATCGGTTCTTCCCACCAATGCCAGCACCGTCACTTAGCTTTTGGCCAGCTAAACTTTTCTTGAGGTTCCGTAGTCTCGTTCCCATCCTCTTCTGAACGTGTCCTACACATTCTTTCTTCTCAATTACGAAGTCATCCCCATATGGCTTCGTGTCACACAAGGCCTTGTATACCTTGGAGTCGACATCTCCAATATAATTCTTATACCTGACTCCATGGATTTTCTCAGATCTCTGGAACATTTCAACGATGCCATCCACTTCCATTTTTCCAGAGCTTCCTTGATGGTTGGCTGAGCACTGATCTTGATGTGTCTCAAACCATTCTCGATATTCCTCGGTGTCCTTGTCTTTCTGCAGCTCACTAGCTTTGCAGAAAGATTGCTTTGGCACCACATCAATCACTTTATCATTATCATTTCTGATCAAAGTGGATACGCCTTGGAGGGAAGAAAATCCTCTTTTCCTCCAAGAACCATCGCCAGACACCGATGTACATGGATTTTCTTGAATTTCACCTGAAATTTCACTGCAGTCTTCCTGTAAAGCTGCTTTCATTGACTCTTTAGCTACTTTTTCACTAGCTATTTTTAATTCATGATTAATTGTTCCAAAGTGACTGTGTGCAATTGGAGGCAAGAAATCCATAAGTCCACAAAAAGTTTGTAAACCAGTGTGCCCGTGTCCAAGAGCTCTCATAGCTAAAACTACTCGTCGATTAATTTCATAAGCATTGGCTTTCTTTCCAATGTGTCTGCTGGAGTCAATGAAAGTAGCTTTAGCGCACTTGCTGCAAGTGACAGAGAGTTTGCTACCAAGTCCTCTGGAAGAAACTTCATAAAAAGTGATGTCACCGCCACAAGTTTTACAAGCCAGACATTCCTGTAATCCAGGTAAAAGCAAGGAAATGTCAAATATCCTATATTCTATAGGACCTGCTTCTATGTACTCTGAATTTAATTTAGCCTTTGATCTCGATACAGGAATCTCTGGCTTGGCGAAAGACTTATCTGCTGTTCCAGATGTCGAAGGCTGCATACTGGCTGTCGACGTAGGCCTTCCTTCAGATGTAGAAGGTTCAACATTTCCTTTAAACCCTCTTGCTGCCTTCTTCTTTCTTCCAAATCTTCTTTTGCCATGTGCAGATGAGCCAGCCTTTCTGTTTCTTGAGTCCTTGTTTCCACTCATTTTAATATTTTATATAAAATCTGATTTTATAAAAAAATATTTGTGGGACACTTATAAAAAAGCACACTTAGAAAAGTTCGTGCAAATTTGTAAAAATTATTAACTTTGTGTTAGAAGATACTAACTAAAGTTATTTTAATAATATTTTATTTATTGATATTTGAATAATCAAATAGAATAAATATTTATTATTAAAATAAGCCAATATAACCTTCTTTCACTCAGTGGTAAAGTAGGAATCTGATTCCTCTACTACTGCGTGCAGAGTAGCTAGTATACCTGCGTCGGTAAGCGCCAAATTTGAAATTGGCTAAAATTCAAAAAACTTTTTAATTCGTTTTTTTTTAATTTTTTTAGTAATAATAAGGATTAAATAAATTTTTGATACCATAACAGGCACTAAAAAATTAATAACGAGAAAAAAGTGCAATTTTCGGAATTCGTTATTTTTATTTTTTAACATTTTTTTAGTTTTTTGCCTGTATCTTTTTCAAAAAATTTTTTTTTGTAAAGCGGGTTTCGGGAGCTTATTCTTGAACAAATTTCCTATCGAATTATGAAAAAAAAATCGATTTTTTCATAGTTTTAACACAGTCTTGACCCCTTAATAGAATAAAATCGTAAAAATCACACCTGTAAAGAATCCTCGATCCTGGCAAAACTATACGGTAAAAACGTATTTTGAGAAAATGAGTACATTGCTTTTATCAATGCGCTTCGAATCATGTTAAAAAAAGTTGACCTGACCCAATTAGTTTTTGAGATATGGGCTCTTGTAGATGACTGAAAATATCGAAAATCAGCGTACGTACGTTGACATTTTCAGCATTTTTTAGCTCAATAACAAAGCAAAATCATGAAAAATGCCAACTTCTTTTCTTTTTTTAAAAATTAATTTAAAAATTTCAAAGTATTTCTTTTAGAAAATGGTACAAAATTTATTACTAGTTAAATTATTAATTTATAAAACTTATAATTTCTTATATATTTTTCAAACCCACAAAACCATGCCACAACACACCCCAAGCTTCTGTGATTTTGAAATATGATATATTATATAAGTAAATAATTCTAAATAATCATAAGAATTATTTTAAAAGACATTTTATTTAAATAATTAATAATGATTTATAAAATTTATTACTAATTAAATTATTAATTTATAAAAATTGTAATTTTTTATATATTTTTGAAACCCACAAAACCATGCCACAACACACCCCAAGCTTCTGTGATTTTGAAATATGATATATTATATAAGTAAATAATTCTAAATAATCATAAGAATTATTTTAAGACATTTTATTTAAATAATTAATAATGCTTTATAAAATTTATTATTTATAAATTTTATTTTTTCATATATTATTGAACGACCCAAAACCCTAATACAACGTATGACAATTTTCTATTATACTCAAGTACGATATAATATATAAATAAAATTATTTTAGAGAAATACTAATACTATACAATACGCATATACAGTATTATAATTGTTTAGTTGGCGATCCAGACTAAAATCAAAAGTTTTATTTGGGCCATAGAAGCCTCCCAATAATTATGAATACAATTCCGACCATTTACCATTCTACAATATAATTTAATACGTAAGCCCCTAAACAAATAGCTAAACAGGACACTTTGTAATCATATATATATATATAATAAAATTCGATAAAACTTCTTATTTATTTATAAGTTAGTTAAATTTTTTATATTTTCAAATTTTTCAACCATTTTTTAATAAATAAATGTTAAGCTAATTACTTTTTTTAATTCTATTGATTTTTAATAATTTTAACTTTAAAAAAATATTGAATTCTTTGTTTTAGATAAGATATGTATACTGTTTTATAAAAATTAATCATTCATTATCTCCCATAAAGCGTACTGAGTATCGCTAGCGAATTCGCGATCTTTGCTAGTGTTTCATTAATTTCCTAAACGTAAGTTTACTATTTTTTTATTTAAGCAGAAATAACTAAAAAAAATAGGAAACCCAATTTTTTGATCTTGACAAGTGATATTTTGATTTTTAACTCATCAGTAGCTCAGGCCCATTCTGAGAGTTTCATAGACACATTTGTACTGAAAAAGGTATCTTCATGAATTTTTTGGGAGTCGTAGTCCGGAGTAAACTTTCACTTTTAGTACTGTTAAGGTAGTTCATTCCAAAAATAGTTTTCTTTGGACCTTCACGAAAATTCGTATACGCGTTCATAACGATGACACAAATATGCGTGAAAAATTTTAGCTCATTTGCTCGTGCCAAAATCAAGATATTGCACTTCAAAGTTTCAACTTATATATGCAATTCTTGTATACTACAGCTAATAAGCAACGTTTCATTTAATTACGGAAAAACGGCTCTTACGATTTAAAAAAAAAATAAACTCATAATATTTGACAGAATTTGAAACTGAATAAAAAAAGTTTGGTGACGATTCCCCGTTTAGTTTCTGAGTAATTGTAATGCAAAGTTAACTATTTTCTCTATTCAATACGAAATCTGCAACGAAGGAGGGGAAAGCGATGCGTAAAAGCGGCAACGCTATTGGATACTCTTCGAGTCCTGTATGTGTTTGTTTACACGGACGTCTCACGGACACGCTTTCTTATGTGTGCGTGCGGCAGTAGTGGTCAATCTTTGTTTTCATTTGCTCACGTACTCAGCTCTATACTGTCAAACTAATCGGATGAGAACGACTGGCGGGTCTGAACTACCTTAAGGCATAAATGTATTATAAGGTAGTAACACACACACGCACGCACGGACGGACGCACGCACGCACACACACACTCACACACAATCACACATACAAATACATGCACACATACACATACATACACATATAAGAAATAATGCGTAATATTTGCTATTTTATGTTAATAACGATAACTTTATTTTAGTTACAACATTTCAGTACATGGATAGTCGATAGGCTGAAAATTAGTTATATATAAATAAACTTGAATATTCGTTGCTATGTACTTCTTTTGTTCTTTCAATATTCGATCCTCGCCACACTACCCCCCCTTGGCAGAAACTTTGGGTACAAATTCAAAAGTCTTGAAACTTGCTTTTCTGCTGGATCGCGCGGATTGTTCAGGAACAGGTATAGGTTCCGTCGGTACATTATCAGATACAGAACCAGAAACAGAAAAAGATGTAGAATCAGGAACATGATTTTGTAAAATAAATGCAGGTTTTACTCGGTCGATCGAAACTTTTGTATGTTTATTGGAAATTTTGAGTGTGATTGTTTTGTCGTCCTGATCGATGATTTCGTAAGGTCCATTGTATGGTGATTGGAGCGCCTTGAGAATGGGTCCTTTTTTCAAAAATGCGTGACTTCACGTCGATAATTCCTTGAAAACAAATATGCTAGGATGACAATGTCTTGATATAGTCCGGGCGTCAGGGAGTTCAAAAGTGGAATATCATTAAATTTCTTCAAACTTTATTTTTATGATTCAAATATGTTATTGGTAACTTACTGAAAATGACCCTAAAGTCTCAATTTCGGGCCAGGTCGGGAACATTGTTATTATTGCAAAAAGAATTCCGAAAACGCACTTTCTTTTACTTTTTCGCGAATAACTTTTTTGTAACTCATTTCACGTAAAAAAAGATAGTGATAAAAGTTGTTCAGAATTAAATTTTGTATAAGATACATGTATTCTCGACCGCAAAATTAATTTTTTGAGTCGTTAAATTGCTAAACGAAAAAAAATTTTTTTTTTTAATTTCATATTGTCACAGATTTTACAAAAAATAATATTTTTCATTGAATAAGTACTCAAAGATGAGTTATAGTACGAACAATGTAAAAATTTGTCCGATCTGGATATCTCAAAAAGACATCTTATTGCAAAATTATTTATCCCAAAATTTCAAATTCATCTCCAAATTGCCCATGAAGCGAAAACTTGATCCAAGTGCCTTTAATTGACCGCTTATGATCTACTTAATAAACGCTAAAAAGAACTTTATTAAAAATTAATATTTAACAACATTTTTAGCAACAAATAATTTTCATTTTCGCCAATTTTGAAGTTAGAGAAGCACGATAACATTCATCTTAAAGTACATAAAAAACCATGAATGTTCATATAAATTTGGTGGAGATCTGACCAATAGAAGCCGAGATACGAAAATTGTTTCAATGGACGATTGTTCGATGAAATTTGGTACAGTGCTTACTGAAATAGTACAGATCTACAGACTATAGACTATTGGTCAGGTCTCCACAAAATTTATATGAACATTCATGGTTTTTTATGTACTGTAAGATGAATTTTATCGCGCTTCTCTAACTTCAAAATTGGCGAAAATGAAAATTATTTGTTGCTAAAAATGTTGTTAAATATTCATTTTTAATAAAGTTCTTTTTAGCGTTTTTTAAGTAGATCATAAGCGGTCGATTAAAGGCACTTGGATCAAGTTTCCGCTCCATGGGCAATTTGGAGATGAATTTGAAATTTTGGGATAAATAATTTTGCCATAAGATGTCTTTTTGAGATATCCAGATCGGACAAATTTTTACATTGTTCGTACTATAAATCATCTTTGAGTACTTATTCAATGAAAAATATAATTTTTTGTAAAATCTGTGACAATATGAAATTAAAAAAAAAAATTTTTTTTCGTTTAGCAATTTAACGACTCAAAAAACTAATTTTGCGGTCGATAATACATGTATCTGATATGAAATTCAATTCTGAACAACTTTTATCACTATCTTTTTTTACGTGAAATGAGTTACAAAAAAGTTATTCGCGAAAAACTAAAAGAAAGTGCGTTTTCGGAATTCTTTTTGCAATAATAACAATGTTCCCGACCTGGCCCGAAGTTGAGACTTTAGGGTCATTTTCAGTAAGTTACCAATAACATATTTGAATCATAAAAATAAAGTTTGAAGAAACTTAATGCAAAAATGCGAACTTGCCCCAACTAATGCTGTAGGTGGTCGTAAGCGTGACATAAATTCATGTAAACTTGAAAGAATGTTACTAGAATTTTCGAGATTTTTGTTTTCAAGATTTGAAGATACTAGTTCAAAGGGTAAACGAAGGATTTCTCCATATATCATTTCAGCAGATGTAGCCTTGATGTCTTCTTTGAAAGCACACTGAATACCAAGAAGAAGTAGCGGTAAAGTTTTAAGGGGTTATGACAGTGTTAAAACCTGAAAAAAAAGAAAAATTGTTAGTGTTGTAAAAAATTAATACATATATAGGTGCTCTAAAAACTATATTTTTACTTTCAAATACAAGTATTATACATCACTTTTATGCATAAATAATATGCATAAAGTGAGTGTAACATTTAAAAACAATCAAAGGTATTTAATTGTTGCTTACCAAAAATCATGATTTTCATGAGTTTGTTTGCTTGCCGCATGTTTCTGATGGAACCGTACCATCAATCCTGATGAATCAAAGTGCCAAATCTTCCTTATGAGTCTGGTCTCAGACAAAGTGGAACAGATTCCTGAAAAACACAAAATTAATATAATTAATTAAACATATATTGACAATATTAGTAATTATAGTGAATTTTACATATGTAAACATACGTAACATTCACTTTGAACTTATCTTTACCAATTCTGTTCATCTCAGTTTGTGACCATACTTATAAGGAAGGTTTTCCACTTTGGTTCATCAGAATTGATGGTACGGTTCCTTCAGAAAGCTGCGGCAAGTACATAAAAGGCATGAAAAAACTAAATTTGAGTAAAAGGCATTTAAAGTTTATAATGTAAATCGTACAAATGAACTCAGCTATACTTACAGAAACTATCAGGCATACCTTGATTTACTTTTGGTACTCAAATATACATACAATAAAGTATATTTGGTGGTACGCGCATATCTGTATGATAATAGTAGTTAAAAGCTGAAAATAAAATAAAAGTTATCGTTAGCTATTCATAATCAAGTTATGTTTATGAATTACAGTTACATACAACCCTTAGGATTATTAAATACACTTCAAGTTGTTGAAGAGTATGTAAAGTAATACTCCAGATAGTTAATATAAACTCCCATCTTCCTGGCGTGTACCCATATACCTAAAAGCAAAAAATAAACCAACAAAGAAAAAGCTCATTATAGATACAATTATTACTAATTAATTTCCCATACTTATCTGAATAATTTTTGTACTCTGCAGAAGCTCTTGCACTTTTACAACACCACTGAGGTTATAATCATTGTTACAGCAGCTAGCAGAAAGTAGACTAACTGCACTGATCTAGTGTCTTGGATGAAAAACAGCTGTTTGACTGCTTTCAGCTGCTTTACAGAAAATTCTACTATACCGATCAAACAGTAATCTTCATTCTCGACCGGACGCTGTGAAGCACAAACCTGTTCGAGTGGCAAATTCAAATTTGTTGAATGCCTTTTCTTTAACACATTGAGTTTAGTAACATAAAATCACATATAGAAAAATTAATTTTACGGATTTTATTTATTTTACGAAAATAAATTAATAACTCTAGAGAAAAAACGGTTTGTAAAACGGTTTTTAAGTCATATTTTCAGTAAGATTTCTCATGAAATTACTCTGTAAAAAGTGTTTTAGAACAATCCTTTCCACAAGTTTGGCCTAATTAAAATATTTAAAATCACGATTCTTTAAAAATTTACTTGAAACAGATTTATCAATTTTTTGTCGATATCTTCGAAGCAAATTTTTTTAGCAAAAAACGGCTATTAGGACCATATTCTATGGACTATTAACTGTGAAAAAAGTGAATAAAAAAATGGATATTTTCAAAATTTTAACACTGTCATAACCCCTTAATCCAATCTATGTCGGAATGAGCCATTTTTGCGCCTTCTAAATGACGATGAAGACGTTCGATTATACCATTTGCGGTAGGATGCCAGCTTGTAGTGAAATTATGTCGAATACCAAATTGTTTTATAAAATTTTTAAAAGATGAGAAGTAAATTGAGCATCATGATCTGAGGTTATAGTTTCAGGAACGCCAAAACGAGAAATCCAACAATTTAAAAATCCGTGACTCACATTTTCTGCAGTTCTATTCTGTAAAGGATAAACCTCGGGCCATCGAGTAAAACGATCGATAGTCAAGCAGTATCGAAAAGAATGTGTAGATGGAAGTGAACCAATCAAATCGACGTGAATGTGAGAACATCTCTTGGTGGGTGATTGAAATTTACCCAGAGGAGCATGAACATGACGAGAAACTTTCGATCGGTGACAATCGTTGCAAACACGAGTTCAATTTTGACAATCTTTAGTAACAAAAGGCCAAACAAAACGATCAATAACTAATTTAGAAGAAGCTTTGACATCAGAATGACTTAAATTATGAAGTTGATCGAAAACATATCTACGAAATGGCTGTGTAATGAAAGGCCGAGGTTTTCCTGTTAATACATCATAGAACACAGTAAGTGAGGATCTAGGAATAGGTACACGTTTGATGTGTAGAGATAAGTTTTCTTGAGTAATTTTCTTGAGTTCTTCATCTTCTTCTTGAGATTCAACCAACAGCTCGTAGTTAAGCGGTGCAGAAACAGCTTCGATCAGAGAAAGAGTGTCAACGACGACATTATCCACACCTATAATGTGTTGAATGTCTGTTGAAAATTCAGTGATGAATGCGAGTTGTCTGAGTTGGACAGGTGGAAGTTTTTCACGTTTCTGATGAAAAGAGTAAATCAATGATTTGTGATCAGTGTAGATCGTAAATGGATGTCCTTCCAAAAAAAAAAAACGAAAATGCTGAACTGTTGCGTAAATCTCAAGAAGTTCGCAATAGTAAGCAGGCCAAGAACTTTCTTTCGAGGACATTTTGTTCGAAAAGAATGCAAGTGGATGCAAAATATCATCAACGAACTGTTGCAGACATGCACCAACAGAATGATTAGAAGCATTAGTAAATATAGCAAGAAGCGCTCCGATACGAGGATGAACAAGAAGTGAAGCAGAAGAAATGCAGTTTTTACATTTTGAAAAAGCTTCTACAAGTTCAGGTATTCAATTTATCAACTGAGAACCTGTTAAGAATGTATTATTGATTGCATCGTGCAAAGGAGCCTCAAACTCAGAAGCATTAGGTATAAACCTGCGGTAAAAATTTAATATACCCAGAAATCGGCAAAGACCTTGCGCTGATTTTGGTAGAGGGTAGTCAATGATAGCTTGAACTCGCTCTTCTGAAGCACGAATACCTTCTGAAGAAATCGTATAACCTACAAAAGGAACTTCAGAAACTCTAAAGATGCATTTTTGTGGATTGATTACTAAACCGTATTTGGAAAGACGTTCAAAAATATTTGTTCCTTATGACTCTATCGCTCGAACTGAATATTAAATGAGAGGTAGACTTGATGCATCTCTTCGAACTACTATATTTTATTAGCCAACGTTTCGAGTCAATTCTCGACTCCACTTCGGGGCTGGTAATTTTTACAAAATTTAATAGACTTTTACAAAATTAAGTCAATTTTAACAATAAAATGTTTACCTTTAAAAACAAAACAAATAACACCACCGGATACATCATACAAATAACCCAGTAGGTCAATAAACTAAAATTAAGAAACCTGATTAATTTACATACTAATAGGTCGGGAGTCCTGGAATTGGGACAGGAAGTTCATGCCACTCGCAATTTTATTGTTGGATCTGGTAGGTGGTAGTGTACTGATGATGACCTTAAATTCTCTACCTCACAGCTACCCCGGAACATTGTCATTATTGCAAAATAAAGTTCAAAAATGCATTTTTCTCGGTTTTTCATTTGTATTGCTTTCTCAAAGAGAAAGCTTTGTAACGGTGCAAATTTTCAAATCGATAATTTTCATGAATTCTTAGGTTTTGAGTCTTCCTGAGTCCGAAAAACGTGTTTTTGAAAATTGTACGGATGTGTGTATGTATGTACGTACGTACGTTCGTATGTATGTGCCAAAAATTGTATTCACCATAACTCTCAAACGGATCGATATATCGAGCTCGAATTTTGTGGACATGTTATGGCACTTCTAACTTAGATCTGATTAAATTTTGGAGGCGATTGATGGTTTATTAGAGCTTCTCTGGAATTTACATTAACTTTCGAAAATGAGATTTTTTCAAAAAAATTCATTTTTCAGCAATTGTTGCCATGAATATACCAAATCTAATGCCAGATTCTGAAAGAGCGTCAAATTTTAGTCAAATTATGTTCGATCTACATGATTCATAAGTAAAATCGAATTTTTATAAGTAAAGTCGGGCTTTTACTTTCTCAAAGAGAAAGCTTTGTAACGGTGCAAATTTTCAAATCGATAATTTTCATGAATTCTTAGGTTTTGAGTCTTCCTGAGTCCGAAAAACGTGTTTTTGAAAATTGTACGGATGTGTGTATGTATGTACGTACGTACGTACGTTCGTATGTATGTGCCAAAAATTGTATTCACCATAACTCTCAAACGGATCGATATATCGAGCTCGAATTTTGTGGACATGTTATAGCACTTCTAACTTAGATCTGATTAAATTTTGGAGGCGATTGATGGTTTATTTTTCCCACCCGCCCACCCGTGCGAAGCACGTCTTTAAATAGCTTCCTAATTTGGTATGCAGCTGCTTTTACTCTACTACCCTGTCCTTTTTACTATCACTCCGCACTTTAATCTTATACCCTGCACTTTTTAATATCATCCTTCACTTCAGTCTAATACCCTGCACTTTTTTCTGCCATCCTTGCCTAACTGCCTTGCCTAAACAAAATTAATTGATTATACGCTACATTATATTTATACTATATAAGTACATGTTTTTTTAAAGTATAAAAATAGTCAATTCTGCGTAAAGTTTTTCTTTGAAAAAAAGTATTTTTGTAGAATGATTTCGTGCATATGTAAAGGTCATCAGTACTAGTATAAAGAAATGTTATTATATATTTAAATAAAATAGTACAATTTCAACAGGGAACAAAATGTATCATTTATTTTCAACAGAAGATTATAATTGATAAGTACAGTAATTTGACAGTGCCTAACTATTAAATCATAAATTTATTAATTGTTTAATTCAATTAACGTGTCAGCGTAAGATTAAACGAATGTTGTCGCTGTAATAGCAGACATTACTAAAAAAAGTAAAATAAATGTTGTCGCTGTAATAGCAGACATTACTAAAAAAGTAAAATAAAAGTTGTTAACACATTGTCACTGAAACGCAGACTAATTTCAAGAAATTTAATTTTAATGCGTCATAAGAATTAATCGCAATCAATTTTGCTTTCTTAAAGACAAAGCTTAATTTTCTCGTTTTAATAGCAGATAGATATTGTCGCTGTAATAGCAGACATAGTATTACAAGAACATTAGAAAAGCATTTATGATGACATTGTTGAAATATAAATTAATTTATGGCCAATTTTAAACTCTCAACCGCAGCCGTGGCCAAACCTTACGTATATCTAATTCTGTACTGCTTATGTTCCTTTGAGAAAGCATTCTGCTACTCAGTTAGCAGCGGTTTTTTTATTATTAACTTTTCCTACAAGGTACATGTATTCCGGAATGCGAAATTAGCTTTTTTCATCGCTAAATTGTTCAAATAAAAAAAAAGTTTCTTTCTTCATGTTGTCGTAGCTTATGCAAAAATAATTATTTTTGATCGAACTTTCACTCAACAGGTCTTTACAGATCATAGTATATAAAAATGCTTGCCCGATCTCGCTAAGTTAAAATGGCGGCTTATTGCAAAATAGTTATTCTATTATTACAAATGCATCTCTATTTGTCGCATATAACAATAAATCGATGTGACCACCTGCAATCGCTAGCTTATGGCATACTTAATAAACGCTAAAAAGAACTTTTCTTCGAATTAATATTTAACAACATTTTTAGCAATAAAGGTCCAATCAATTTCTGGGTTTGTATCTCGGCCAATTTTAAAGCTAGAGAAACGTGGTAAATTCATCATACAGTGTGTAAAAAACCATGAATTTTCATATAAAAAATATTAAGATCGGACAAATAGGAGCCGAGATAACAATTTTTTTCAATCGCCGATTACGCCGAAACTACTTAACATTTTTAGATGAAATTTATCACAGTGCTTGTTGAAGAAATACTCTAGAAGATCATATTTATCTGAACACCTATAGATGCCTTGGTTCGGCTGAAACGATTGGTGAAAAAGAGGCAAAATCAGCGCGCATGGCCGCGCGGCTCGTCCGGTCGGGCGGGGCGGTGGTAGGGGCAGCGCCACTGCGGCGGCGGACAGAATTTCGTGAACCTTAATTGTAAATTTATTTTCTCGGCAACTAAAGCAGCTATTGCCATAATTTTTTTTCATTTAATGTATTTTTTTCTCAACTTCTTTGCTCTGTTAATTAAATTGTCATTAAATTAACAGAAATGCCTAAAATTGTCATTTTTTGCATAAATTTTAATATTTTTTTACCAAGCGCATAATATACATAATTTTGAATCTAAAAATATTATTATCGTTATACCCGCATAAGATATATATGTATATGTAAACTAACAACCGGCTCTTTGTATTTTGAAAGGCGACTTTTGTGTAACTTTTGAAAGGTCTAGTTTAATATAAAAATTATTATTTTGTTTATGCATATCTTCCCTCCTAAAGTGACACCCTTTCCATTATATTACAAATGTATAAACTCACTGCAAATCAATACATGTCAATTGGAAATTTACCTCTAACGAGTACAGATGTCTATAAAACCTCTAAACAATGAAGTGAAGATTTGTATTTATCCTTGCAAATATGAAAATTTGAGCGTGTATGTAAATATGGTTGTAAGTTATTGCATTGTGAAGTTTTATACTTTATCTTGTTGGTTTCTTTGTCACTATATTAGTTATCTAATTTATTTATGCGGGTTTAACGATAATAATATTTTTAAATTCAAAATTATGTATATTATGCGCTTGGTAAAAAATATTAAAATTTGTGCAAAAAATTACAATTTTAGGCATTTCTGTTAATTTAATGATAATTTAATTAACAGAGCAAAAAAGCTGAGAAAAAAACACATTAAATGAAAAAAAATTATGGCAATAGCTGCTTTAGTTGCCGAGAAAATAAATTTACAATTAAGGTTCACGAAATTCTGTCCGCCGCCGCAGTGGCGCTCCCCCTACCACCGCCCCGCCCGACCGGACGAGCCGCGCGGCCATGCGCGCTGATTTTGCCTCTTTTTCACCAATCGTTTCAGCCGAACCAACCCATCTACAGCTGTTCGGACAGACATGATCTTCTAGAGTATTTCTTCAACAAGCACTGTGATAAATTTAATCTAAAAATATTAAGTAGTTTCGGCGTAATCGACGATTAAAAAAAAAATTGTTATCTCGGCTCCTATTTGTCCGATCTTAAGGGGCCCACCAAAAATTTTCAAATAATTTTTAAATTGTTACAGTCAATTAGAATTGAACTAAAACATTTTTAATCTAAAAATATATACAAAATATAGTAAGATTAAATTTTTATTGTCCTACTTTGAGCCTAATACACATTCATGTCAGCGTAGACACTGTTCAATGACTTTTGGCACTGTTGGTAAGATTCCAAGTACGCATGGATGAAATGGGCTCGAATTGTTTTTACAAGCATTTTTTACAAAATTTATGGTTTTTTACACTGAAACGGACGGACTAGACGCGAGGCAACCAAGCACCTGCGGATAGGCAACCCGGCAACCAAACTACAAGTAAAGAGAGTACCGAGAGCGTACCGAGAGAGGGACACGCGTAAACGGCACGCGAAAGATAGAAACAGAGCGAAAATCAATAAGAGGCGAGCCCGCAACTAGAGTAGGCACTGTCTCCATCGGGCCGTATCCCCGTATAGCGACTCTAAGGTGCTCTATCGAACGCAGTCCACGCTTCTCGGGCCGTATCCCCGAGAATCCTGGAATGGAGAACCTCTAGAGTTTAGCTCGGACGACGTAGGCTGATTATCGGGCCGTATCCCCGATAGTCACGCAACTCTCCCTCTCTCGGCTTTACACTTTGTAATCCGCTTTTTTTTACAATCAATAAATTCAATTCAATTCACATGGAATTCTTCTCCCTCAAATCTCCCTACCTCGAGGGTTAGTACGTTGGATAGGGCCGTATCCTCTAGCCGCGTGGCCACCCCTCGCTTATTGGAAGGTGGGACAGTTCGAGCCCCCACCACTCCTTTGAGGCTGCGTGGCTGTGTATATCCCGACACAGCGTCGCGGGCACTCTGTGTGCCCAAGCGCCCACACATGCAGCTCTGCCCCACTATCGCCCACTCCCAGGCCTAGTGGGTGTCAGGACCCCTGGCAACGCCACCCTTGCTTATAACGGTACGTCGTTGACCAACCAGGGTTTACTTAACCTCTCCCACTCCCTCTCACGACCCCTGCCGAGTCTCGAATCTCACGGCTTAAAAACGATCTAAGGGATTGAGCCGTTTCAACACATTTTACGATGGATTTTACCGCGTTTCTCTAACTTTAAAATTGGCTGAGATACAAACCCAGAAATGGACATTTATTGATAAAAATGTTATTAAATATTAATTTGAATATGATTTGAAATAATAGAATAACAATTTTGCAATAAGCCGCCATTTTAACTTAGCGAGATCGGGAAAGCATTTTTATATAGTATGAACTGTCAAGACATGTTTAGTGAAAGTTCGATCAAAAATAATTAATTTTGCATAAGCTACGACTACATGAAGAAAGAAACTTTTTTTTTATTTGAACAATTTAGCGATGAAAAAAGCTAATTTCGCATTCCGGAATACATGTACCTTGTAGGAAAAGTTAATAATAAAAAAACCGCTGCTAACTGAGTAGCAGAATGCTTTCTCAAAGGAACATAAGCAGTACAGAATTGGATATACGTAAGGTTTGGCCACGGCTTCGGTTGAGAGTTTAAAATTGGCCATAAATTAATTTATATTTCAACAATGTCATCATAAATGCTTTTCTAATGTTCTTGTAATACTATGTCTGCTATTACAGCGACAATATCTATCTGCTATTAAAACGAGAAAATTAAGCTTTGTCTTTTAGCGATGAAAAAAGCTAATTTCGCATTCCGGAATACATGTACCTTGTAGGAAAAGTTAATAATAAAAAAACTACAAATGAAAAACCGAAAAAAATGCATTTTTGAACTTTATTTTGCAATAATAACAATGTTCTGGAGCAGCTGCGAGGTAGAGAATTTAAGGTCATCATCAGTACACTAACACCTACCAGATCGAACAATAAAATTGCGAGTGGCACGAACTTCCAAAAATTTTCCTATACGGTATCAGGACTCCCGGACTAAAAAGCTAAATATACAATAGATACGAAAGTTAAAACTTAAAAAATTATCCTTACGGCCAGCGCCGAAGATACTAGTAGCCCCGGTGTCGCAAGGTGGTGATGCAACACCGGCAGAGGGAAACAATCAACTGTCTGCAAACGTACCCGTAGCTTTTCGCAATACTTCCCTCTCGCAGACCGTCTCATACATTCAAATTCAGATTCAATACAATTAAAATAACTCTCGCTGCGAATCTCCACATGGCAGTCGTGCGCACACAGTCCACACAGTTTCTGAAGAGGCGGCACGATATCTCACACAGCGAATCGACAGGGAGCCGGCGCCGCAAGACCGTATGGCCAGCGCGTCGTCCAACAACTCGGACTCACCGTCCTCCTACCGGGATGTGCCGCTCCGTCTCGCCAGCCAAACATTATTAAACACATGTTCGCTGAATCTAAGAGAGCGCGTAGCGGTATGCCACCTCTTCCCACTCGATGTAACCCGCATATCGCTTAAACTCTCAACCGACTCCGCATTCAAAATAATCAAAAGTAATATTAGTTTACACTACGTGGAATAGTTTTTAAATTCGATATCACATTTTTATAACATGATTTGAGATGGCACGTATCCTCAGCCCTGTTAAGCGTGCCGTCGAAAAATTGTATATGCAGCATTTCTGAAAACGCTCTTCGGAATACAGAAGGCTCTCTATCAACTAATTTAATATTTTTAATTAGTTTGTGAACTCTGTCGATCTCTCCGAGGTAAAGTTGGTAGGAAAAAGATGAAAAAATCTTACATCATTTTTTCCTTTTTCAACGTTTCGGTGAACACTGTCACCCTTTAATATTTTTAAAATCAAATGCATGGCCTGTCTCCATTGCATGCACGGCAAGGGGGAAGTTCGTATCCCTTTTGTCAATGTATCGCCTATGCTCAGATTCTGTAGCGTTCAGCGGCCGATGACTTCTCTCCGATGTATGTGGAGTGGCAGTTCGCCCAATCGAACTTATAAAGTACGTTCTTAGAATCTGCTATGATAATGGGGTCCTTCCCCAATTTAATTAACTGATTAAATTTTTCCGTGATACTATTCACTAAGAGCTTGTCGTTTCCTTTTAATACTATTTCAATTTGTCATGGAAGCCTTCATAAGGACATAGATTCGGATTCCTCGAATCTATGCTCTCCGTATCATTTCTCAAGAGGCCAAGATTACGGGCAACATGCTTTTTACAATGTTTTTCTATAAACTATGGCGGATAGTCCTTCGACGTGGTCTCGTTGTTTTCGAGTCTGCCAAAGGATTTGATTATTGTTGCGATAGAAAATAAAATTTTAATGGTAGATTCTATAAACAGGTCTCAGGGGCTCCTATGGGCTTTTATTCGAACCCTGTCCTTGCGACTATCGTTTTAAAAGAACTTGAAACGCATTGTTTAAACATTGTTAAGGCGAGCGTGTTTATGTTTCACAAATACGTGGATGATTGTTTTCTGATTGTAGAGAGGGAGAGACTTGAAATAGTTTAATCTATAGTTAATAGTTACACTAGCTTTTTGCAATTTACTACTGAAATAGAAATTAATAATAGTTTAAATTTTTTGGACATTTCTGTATGCTATGATACTAATAGTAATATTTTTACCAATTGCTATCAAAAAAGCTCAGCTTCATCCAGGTATATTAATTTCTTGTCTCATCACCCTCGAAACCAGAAAGTTGCGATAATTTATAGTCTTCTTGATAGGGCTATATTATTGTCAGATCCGCGTTTTTATCTCGTGAACATAGAGCATGCGAAAGAGATATTGTACGCAAATGACTATCCGCCATGGTTTACAGAAAAACATTGTAAAAAGCGTAATCTTGACCTCATGAGAAATGATACGGAGGGCATAGATTCGCTGAATCCGAATATTAGTCGTAAAAATAATAGTAATAGCAATAATTTAGTAGTTAATAATAGGTTTGCGGTATTCTCGTATTATGAAGGCTTCCATGACAAATTAAAATCGGTGTTAAAACTAAACGACAAGCTCTTAATCAATACTATCACGGAAAAATTTAATAAGTTTATTAAATTGGGGAAGGACCCCACTACCATTGCAGATTCTAGGAACGTAGTTTATAAGATCGATTGCGCGGATTGCCGCTCCACATACTTCGGAGAGACGTATCGGCTGCTGAAGGCTAGAGAATCTGAGCATAGGCGATACATTGACAAAAGGGATACGAAATCCCTCCTTGCCGTCGATGCGATGAAGACAGGCCATGCATTCGATTTTAAAATTATTAAAATAGTTGATAGAGCCTTCTGTATTCCGAAGAGGGTTTTCAGAAATACTGTATATACAATTTTTTGACGGCACGCTTAACAGGGTTGAGGATATGTGACGCCTCAAATCATGTTATAAAAATGTGATATCGAATTCAAAAACTAGTCTACGTAATGTAAACTAATAATACTATACTTTTGAATTTTGAATGCGGAGTCGGTTGGGAGTTTGAGCGATATGCGGGGTATATCGTGTGGGAAGAGGCGGCATACCGCTTCGCGCTCTCTTACATTCAGCCAGCATGTGTTTAATAATGTTTGGCTGGAGAGACGGAGCGGCACATCCCGGTGGCAGGACGGTGAGTCCGAGATGCTAGTCGACGCGTTAGCCATACGGTCTTGCTAGGCAAGGCGATTATGGAGGGGGCGATCGTACTTGCGGCGCGGGCACAGTGTCGTTTCACTGTGTGAGGTATCGTGCCGCCTCTTCGGATACCGTGTGGACTGTGTGCGTACGACTGCCGTCTGGAGATTCGCAGCGAGAGTTATTTTAATTATATTCAATCTAAATTGGAATGTATGAGTCGGTCTGCGGGAGGGAAGTATTACGAAAAGCTACGGGTACGTTTGCGGTCAGTTGATCGTTTCCCTCTGTTGGTGTCACATCACTACCTTGCGACACTGGGGCTACTAGTATCTTCGGTCTGCGCTGGCCGTAAGGATAATTTTTTAATGTTTAACTTTCGTATCTATTGTATATTTAGCTTTAGAATGTAAATTAATCAGGTTTCTCAATTTTAGTTTATTGACCTACTGGGTTGTTTGTATGATGTATCCAATGGTGTAATTTGTTTTGTTTTTAAAGGTAAACATTTTATTGTTAAAATTGACTTAATTTTGTAAAAGTCTATTAAATTAATATTTTGTAAAAAGGTGACGTTCATGTTCTTCTTTCGAATGAGAGAAAATGAGAATGTTGTCCATATAAGCGAAACAAAAATCTAAACCACGTAAAACTTTATCCATAAATTTTTGAAAAGTTTGACCAGCATTTCGAAGTCGAAACGTCATAAATGGAAATTCAAAAAGACCATATGGTATGATGATAGCAGTTTTTTTAATATCTTCTGCAGCGACTGCAATTTGTTGATATGCCATGACTAAGTCAATTTTCGAAATTTCTGTACAACCATTAATAAAGAATGTAACGTCATCAATGTGGCGAACAGGATAATTATCTGGAATAGTTCGAGCGTTCATCGCGCGAAAATCACCATAGGGACGCCAAGATGAGTTACTTTTTGGTGCCAAATGTAAAGGAGAAGACGAAGAACTTTCGGATGAGTGTGTTGTACCAGTTAGTAGCAATTCTTAATCTTTCAGAATTTAATCGACGAGCTTTACTTGTAACCGGTGGAACAGGAGTCATACCAATGTAATGAACCGTTTCATGTTTAATGTTTCGAGGTAAGCCTGGTGGTCGAGTAATGTCACGAAATTCAGCTACGAGAGAAGAGTACGACGAAGAATCTTGAACAGTTTTGATTCTACCCTACGAAGAACGTTGTGTTACACCTCGAGCCTGGACTCCGGTAGAAACATCGATGATGCGCTTTGTACGGCGATCAGGTAAAAGATGATATTGAGCCAGAAAACCAGATCGAATTATCGACAATTCAACATTCGCTACAACAAATCTCCACAAAAAATTACGTCAATTGTTTTCCAAAAAGTTGCAAGGTTTGATACACTTTTGAGCGTTTTGTTGATATTTTTTGCAATACCAACAGATTTTGTCAGGTTGTTGGTTAGAATCGTCTTGAGTTTTAGATTTTCTTCGCGATCTAAAATTGCGATTACTGCGTGGACGAAAACGAGGTTGTGAATGATAGGCTGATAATTCGGCGACTTGCTTTTGTAAATCGGCAATCATATTTAATAAGTTGTTTTCATTACCTCTATTATTAAATGCAGCATTGACTGAGAAATGCGAAGGACATGGTGAAAAATAATTTTGTCAGCAGCTCAGCAAGTTTATCAAGGGTTTACTCAGGTTGCAAGAATAGTCTGAACGTTAGATGGAAGACGTTGAAGCCAAAGTTGACGAAAAAGGTTATCCTGAACCACAGTTGTGCCTGCTTTTGATATTTGTTGCCATTGTATCGTTTCTAACGTTGAAGAGTGCATGTGTTCGAAATATTTCTCTTCAAATGTAATGTCGTCCAAATATTCAAATGTATTTTGATCCAAATTATTTTCATTTTCCATATCGAATTGAAATGTTAAATTGAAATATGGCTCCATGTTCTATAAAACATAATGAAAATGTGAGTGATCTTATATAATTGCAAAGAAACTGTCCAACGTTAAAGTGAGTGTATATATTCTTGTGCACATGTAGTCAACAACAAACAGATGGAAATTGTATATGAACTTACATAAAAATTTAATTCCAAACTATATTTTCTATTTCTGAGTTGTTTTCTCTTTCAAGTTGAATAAAGATATTATTTGGATCTTTGCATCTTGACAAACATACGTACAATTGACCGTGAGAAAATAATGGTTTTTTTAAGTATATCCCAACTTTATCGGAACTTTGACCTTGAGATTTATTAATAGTCATAGCAAATGCTAAAACTAAAGGAAATTGTTTTCTATACAAAATAAAGGGCAATGAAGATACGGTTCCTGTATTTAATGTAATTTTTGGTATAAATACTTTATTTCCGGTCTTTTCTCCGGTAATAATTTCTGCTTCAATATTATACTTATATAATTTAGTAACTTTTAATCGCGTGCCATTACATAAACCGCTTGTTATACTTAAATTTCGTATTAACATAACAATAGCTCCGACAGTTAAGTTAAGTTCATGTGGTGGCAATCCTTCACGAATATTATTTAACATTTCAATTGGAAAGTCAATATAAATATCATCATCGGATTTATCAACACCTTTGTATGTTGCCGTATCTATACTATAATACGTCATTATATTTCCCTTTATTTGTTTTAAAACTTTTTTATTTAAATAATATGTGTATTCATTGTGAGTCGTTAGTATTACTTTATTCAATGAGAAATTAATTTTTTCATCATAAATTTTTGAACATACATCATTTGTTTTCCATATTTCGGGTACTTGAAATGATTTTACTTTTCCTACTCCAATTTTTAGTAATAATTTTGAAAATGATTTGTTCAGTGAACGCATGTTTTTAGTTAACTTTAAAATACGGAAATTTGACCAAAGGTAGGATGATTTGATAGTTTCTTCTATAATCATACTTCTACTACTATTTTTTAAAACTGGAAGAATTTGACGGAAATCGCCTCTTAAAACTATTAATTTATTACCAAAAAGAATGTCAGTGTTACAAATATCTCGTAAAGTTTTATCAACTATTTCTAAAGCTTTTTTAGGGATCATAGAAGCTTCGTCCCAAATGATTAAATCAGCTTCCTTCAATTTTGTTTTATCAGATTTTAATTGTAAAAATGCAATTTCAATAGAGTTTAAGTCTAAAGGTAAATGAAATGTCCTGTGACTGGTCATTCCTTTTGGAAGTAATACTGACGCTATACCGGTCCATGCCATAGACAAAATTTGTTTGTTTTGAGAAATAAAATAGTAAATTAATGTTTTATATAAAAATGTTTTTCCAGAACCTCCAGGACAATCTATAAAATACATTTTTTTTCACACCCAACCATAAAGTGCCAACTTTATTCCCTGGAATGGAATAGACAGTTGGCGTTTTAAGGTTGTGCGTGAAAAAAAATCGTATATGCACCATGGGAGTAAATAAAGAATGCATCAAATCGCATATTTATCACCCTCGCCTTCGGCTCGGGCGATAATTACATGCGATTTGAGACATTCTTTATTTTTACTCCCTAGGTGCATAATATACTATTATGAGGTTCTTCACATATAATTTTAAAAATACTTCTTTGGTCAGTATTTAGCTGAGTGAACATTGTTTCAAACATTAATTTACTATAGTTAATTTCTTCATTATTATTGCTGCTTTGTTTATCTATTTTGTATGGCATAGGTAAATTAAATGATTCACATGATTTGTCTTCTGACTGAAATATTTGATTAATATGTAAAAGTGCAGAATTTTCTTTGTCATTAACAAAGTCTTCCATGAAACTATTCTTAAACTTATGCCATATTCGATCACCTTGAACATTTTCTGACAGTAAAAACCATGCAAAAAATTGTCTTAACTGAAATGGAAGCATGACAGTACAAGCTTCTTGAAAAATAATATCAATTTGCGAGTCACGTTCAATTAAACCCATAGCAATAGCAGTGTCTTTAAATGTATCATAAATTATTCCATTATAAGTTTTCAAATCTTCGAATGATTTTGCACCCTTTACTTTATTTAATATTAATTTTAAATGAAATCTTTCGTGATCTTTCGGTGAAACCACATTTAATCTTCCAATTGTAGTGTTTTTCAGTATATTTTTTCTTTTTTTCCATGTTTTACTTGCGTTGTCGAAAATGTAATGTTCTGGAATATTTATATATTTCAATGATTTAGCAAAATCGTCTATTTTATTTAATTCGAACCAAGCTGTTAACGGGGTTTGACAGTTATTTATCGCCGTATCAATTTTATTTGGATTAAATACCACAAATTGTTTGTTTTTAATATGAATGGGTAAATTTTCTACTTTATGACTTCTGAAACAAAATGGAAATCTTTGAAATCGCCAAGCTGCTTCCATTGGACTTAAATATCTACCATCAGCATAATTCTTAATTTCATCTGAAACTTCTTCGTTCTTATTTTGAATTTGTACAAATGCTTTATCACCACCCTTCAGAATATATTTATAAATATATTTTATACTCTGTATAGACACTGAACATTCGACATTAATATGACATCTATATTTCATTAACAAATATTTATTATATGGAACAACCATTGAATTATCAACTGGAATCTTATTATTATATATAGTTTCATAAAAATTGTTATCTGAAATATTGTTTCTTCTTCTGTATTGCGGATAACCATTTTTTTGCATTGATGTAACTTTAACAAAAGGTTTTGGAAAGTTTTTCGAGCACTTGTTATTGTCATTATCTAAACATGGACTTTGTTTATTATGAGGTCCGTGTACCATATGTCTAATAACCAATTGCTTAAGCTTCTTATTATTTGAAGGTATTTCAGCAGATATATACTTATCAATTTGTTCTGATGTAATTAATTTGTTGTCAGGATGCAATGTTATTAATAAGTGAGAATGTGGTAAACCTCGTTTTTGGAATTCAATTGAATAAACATATGTTAATACTTTTTAGCGCAGCGTAGCGAGCAGGGGGGTACAGTTAAATTTTGATTTGACCAAATTAGTACTTGTAAAAATAATACAACTTTTAAGAATAAAAAATTATAATATAGAGAATAAATAATTGAAAATAAAGTGCCAAAACTCAAAACGTTTTATTTCTTTTAGGTATCACATTTAATTTTGTGGGGGGCTGTGAGGGGTGGTGGGGGGGTTGTGGGGGGGGGCACTGTGGAGGGGCTGTGGGGGGACAATCAATAATTCAAAATAACATGAAAATGATCGAATTTTTGGTTATTTTGTGGGGGGGCTCGATGTGGGGGGGGGGGTGAGGGGGGTTGTGGGGGGGTCTTTGACCTAAATAGACATATAATATAGGAGGATATATGGTTGATTCTCTGTGAGATCAACCGGCCGAAAAATAGACCTCACTATAACTCTGGGAATTTGTTCTAGAGGTCGCCACGAGTTACTCCAAATTTTTTCAGATTTTTTGAATTGATTGTCTTTAGTTACAGGGGGTCAAAGTTGACAAAATTGATAAACTTTAAACTTTCTCCAGGCTACAGCTTAGACACTGTTACACACGCTGGGTATGAGTTTTAGAGGGTTCAATTGCATTTTAAACAATATATTTTATTATAAATTATTGGTCCCGGCGCGTATGAGATTAGGCAGCTGATAGCAGCAGCAGTAGAACTAAAGATTCAGATTATACTCAACATAATAGCACGAAAAGTGGGTTGGTGGCGCGTGCGATTTCAATGCATTTAGCTGATTGATTTATTTATTATGATGATTTTGTTTATTTCTTACATTATGGAATAATGGTTGAAACTATACATTGAACTATGCCGAAAACCAACTAAATATATTCAAAACGCACGAGCTTTCAAAATTGCCGCCGTCTTGTTCATTTCTAATACAGGGTATAACTGCCGCCAACCCACTTTCGTGCTATTATGTTGAGTATAATCTGAAGCTTTAGTTCTACTGCTGCTGCTATCAGCTGCCTAACCTCATATGCGCCGGGACCAATAATTTATAATAAAATATATTGTTTAAAATGCAATTGAACCCTCTAAAACTCATACCCAGCGTGTGTAACAGTGTCTGAGCTGTAGCCTGGAGAAAGTTCAAAGTTTAAAAGTCCACTTGGACAAAAGTCATGTGTATATGAAGATACTGTGAATGACTCATGGAACATCAGATATGTATACTTTTACTATTTTTAATTCAATTAACTTTAAATTAAAGAACACAATTCTTTGTGTTAAAATAAATTATTCTTTGTTTGTTACGGGTGATTCAAATAAGTTGGTCCGGGAAAACAAGTTAAAACCACCTCACACATCTATGACTGTAAGTACTATTTTATAAATTAACTATTAATCCAGATTTTAGTCGCTATACATATAGAATTATAATCTATTACATTCAGAAATATCACCTCATTATCTATTATATATATCTACTATACATACTATAATTAATTCAGATGAATTTATCATTATAAAGGCGGAAGTAGATAATTATTTGCCAAATGTAGCAAAATATGAGTAATAACTTTATTTTTAGCAAGAAATAGAGCAAGTCTGATGGGTTGGGACATACATAGAATTTTTTCTACTACAATAAGCAATCTTACCAAAATTTTGGTTGGGATCCGATGGGTCGTACCTTGAAAATTTTGAATTTCAAGGTTTAAATTACATATATGACTTGTAATACATATATATATATATATATGGGTGGTTCTCTGACAAATCGAGCGGTCGATTTTTTGACACCATTGAAAAAATTTTTTAAAATGTTCCTAAGAGACATATGAGTATCCCTGAATTTTTTCAGATTTTTTGCATCAAGTATCTTCGAGTTACAGAGGGTCAAAGTTGATGAAATCATGTTTTTTTGCTTTTTCTGGCTACTTTCATTAATTTGTAGATCCTCAGTGAAGCATTTTTCACTATAGAGATATATAACATTTTTTTCTGCAAATTTTCTAAACTATTCAAAAAAAATATTTTTGATGTCGTATATATATGTTTTAAGAAAGTTATAAGTCATTTAAGTCTTAAAATCAAGTTTTAGAAAAGTTCGATCCTCCGGATCATAACCAAAAAATTCATGAAGATACCTTATTTAAATTCAAAAAAGTCTGCGAAAGACCCAGAATGTCAGAGGCCTTGGTTTCTCTGTAAAAAACCATTATATCCGTTCATACATGAAAAAAATTTAGTTTTATTGCTATATCGAAGCATTTCACTAACCTTATCATTTTTTTAATGATTGAAATTATTATAAAAAAATTTACGTAATTGATAAAATTGGTTAAATTCTTCGATATAGCAAAAAAACTAAATTTTTTTCATATATGAACGGATATAATGATTTTTTACAGAGAAACCAAGGCCTCTGACATTCTGGGTCTTTCGCAGACATTTTTGTATTTAAATAAGGTATCTTCATGAATTTTTTGGTTATGATCCGGAGGATCGAACTTTCCTAAAACTTGATTTTAAAGCTTAAATGACTTATAACTTTTTTAAAACATATATATACGACATCAAAGCTATTTTTTTTTAATAGTTTAGAAAATTTGCAGAATAAAATGTTATATATCTCTATAGTGAAAAAGCTTCCCTGAGGCTCTATAAATTAATGAAAGTAGCCAGAAAAAGCAAAAAAACATGATTTCATAAACTTTGACCCTCTGTAACTTGAAGATATTTGATGCAAAAAATCTGAAAAAATTCAGGGATACTCATGTGTCTCTTAGGAACATTTGAAAAATTTTTTCGATAGGGTCAAGAAATCGACCGCTCGATTTGTCAGAGAACCACCCATATATATATATATATATATATATATATATGATTTCAAAAGTATTTTTTTTTGAAAAATTGAGAAAATTTTAAGAAAAAATTGTTATATGTCCCTATAGTGATAAATGCTTCCCTGAGGAGCTATGAATTTTTGAAAATGAGCACAAAATGCAAAAAAAACTGATTTTATCTACTTTGACCCCCTGTAACTCTAAGAGAATCAATTCAAAAAATCTGAAAAAATTGGGAGTAACTCGAGGCAACCTCTAGAACAAATTCCCAGAGTTATAGTGAGATTTATTTTTGGCCGGTCGATCTCACAGAGAATCACCCATATATATATATATATATATATATATATTATGCTGCCAAGTTCCAGGTCCATACTTGAAATTTTCAAATGCGTGTCGCCTTACCGATGGAGGGGCTTAGTAGAAGCAGAACGGACATTTGAATTTTTTAGATCGGTTAATATTTGGTAGCTCCTTTGTAATTTCTTTTTTTTAAATAGGATTTACTACAGGCAAAGAATTATACGAATATAACTATGAAATTCTAGTGATTTTTTGATATTTTTTTTTTCGCAAGCTCATCACGGTATGGATAGCAATAGGCTCGAAAAAGTTTGGTGCAACAATGATAACAATAAAGAAGTTAACAGGTGCATATTTTGACTAAAACCATCCAAATTTTGAGCCGATTTAAGGTGCCTTCCACTACTTCGATAACTTTGAAATTTTGACACAGCGTTCTTTAATTCATACAAAAATGATTCCAAAAAGAATTTTGCCAAAAAAGTTTTAAGAAGAGGATCAAATATCAAATGAAAGTTCCAGCTTTCGTTTCAAAAAGTAGGTGAAATGTCAAATTTTTTTCCGGAATAAGCTATGATGATTTTAACAGCCCTTGGTCCCTTCCGCAGAGGACACAACACATGGTGCTACACGTGCTGTCGTTCGCATCTACATCTTCGAGCCCATCCCTTTTTATTTTTCTCGTAATATTAGTTGATTCAAGAATATTTTGAAACTCATCGCGGTAAATAAATATTACAATAAATATTATAATTATAAAGTATTATTAACAAATTAATTATTAAAAAAATAAACACAAATATTAATAATTATATAAATTACAATAAATATATTTATTATTGTTAACAAATTAATTGTTAACAACGTTTACGAACCAGGAGGTAGGGACTGCCGCAGTACGTAGGTAAATAGTATACAGATTTTAAGGAAAAATAAACAAATTTTTTGTTTGAAACAAAAAACATGAAAAAATTCACTTTTTTTCGTTTTTTGCGTTTTACTCAAAAAATAACAGAGTCACCAAAAAAGTGTAAACAGACAACTTGTAGAGCATTAAATTATGAAGAAAATGAGTTATCGCAAAAGTAGATCGGATAATTAGAAGTCCAGAAAATGAGGAAAAACGGGAAAATTCATCGTTTTTTTTTGAAAATTCGTAAGTCCGCTGTTTTTTAAGTTTTATAGTCTAAATTTCGATTAAAGAATGATTTTTGTAAGTACTTTAAGCAGACGAAGTCCCGATGCCATAAAATGCTTTTTGCGTAATTATAACTTGTTTTTTTTTACTCGAATTTTTACAATTCTCTGACGCTGCCAAAAAAGGTATGTATTGTGGAAACGGTAATGAAAATTTCAGATTTCGCTCTACAAATCATCTATACATGTTAGTACCGTAGAAAGTTTTTAAATAGGAGAAAAATGCACGCGAACGTCAGCAAAAACGGTCGAATTTAGCCTAGTGCACGAGTGGCGGGGGAAGACCAAGAGGCGTGGAGAACAGGCGCTTGTATAGTGTTACGTCCTACCTACACTCTCACCACATAGGTAGGACATGTATTTGTGAGAATATGTATGTAGTTTAATTATTTATTAAGAGCGCGTATAGAATTGTTACAAGTGGCTGGGTTTAGACTCGTTACCTCTTACCTTTTTCTGCTTCTTTTGTCTTGTTTTGCTGCTTCTGCTGTCCTCGTCTTTTTCTTTCTGCATACTCGTCGTATTTGAAGTAATGGGTGATAGGTTCTTGAAAATAATGCACTCTGAGTTTTGCTTTTAGTATGATTTCTTATGTATTTCCTTTCACGATATTTTTCGATTACAATGTCACTTATTGAGTACTTAGTAGTACGACAAAATTTCTGCACATTTACGAATCAGGAGGTACGGAGTTCGGAATTAAATACGAGACTAATTAAAATGAGGCCAATTCGACTCTTTTAAAGCCTGAATACGTTGACCAATTCTTAAAGTATAACGCTTAATAATCAGTTTTAAAAGTATAGCGATTGCCGAATAAGTAACACTGCTGACTGTGTTACAAAATTGCAGCACGCATTGAAAATATACTCTTTCGAAAGTAACATCGTAACTCTCTCTGTATTTTGAATTTTGAAAAATAGTTTAAATAATTAACTAATAGATTTAAAAATAAATAATGTCGTAGGACGTTACATATCTATGTACTACACACTTCTCGCATCTTACAGCGTGCTCTTCCCCCACCACTCGTGCACTAGGCTGAATTCGACCGTTTTTGCCGCCGTTCGCGTGCATTTTTCTCATATTTAAAAGCATTCTACGGCACTAACATGCATGGACGATTTGTAAAGTGAAACCTGAACTTTTCATTACCATTTGCACAATACATGTCATACCTTCTTTCGCGGCGTCAGAGAATTGTAAAAATTCGAATAAAAAAAAACTTACAATTACGCAAAAAGTATTCATCTTGTGGCACTGAGCTTTGGCATGCTTAAAGTACTTACAAAAATGTTTCTTTAACTCAAATTTCGACTATAAAATTTAAAAAATGGCAGACTTACGAATTTTGAAAAAAAGGGTAAATTTTCCCGTTATTCCTCATTTTCTCGGCTTCTAATTATCCGATTTACTTTTCCGATAACTCATTTTCTTCATAATTTAATACTCTACAAGGTGTCTGTTGACGCTTTTCTGGTGACTGTTACTTTTTGAGTTAAAAGCAAAAAACGGAAAATAGTGAATTTTTTTCATGTTTTTTGTTTGTAATAATTAAATGATAAAAATGTTCGAATTTATTGTGCTTGTTGGCTTTATCGATCTCTCCGAGGCAATCATGTGGAAAAGGGTTAGAATAAAAAGGCCCTTTTCTTATATCATCAACGTTTCGGCGAACATTGTCGCCCTCATCAGGACACTGTCGAAAGTTTTTATTATAAATATAAATATAAAATTATAGAACAATTTTTTAAAACAATATTCTTAGAGAACTTACATATCGGAGCTGTCGTGATTTTTGTACATCTCAATGATGTTTTTCCCCCCGGCTATTTAATAGCGGGGGACGAGAGACGCCGAGCGACACCGTTATTATTTATATTTCTCTGTCGGCTAATTTCTCAGAAGTGAGGAAGTAGCCAACAGCCGTCTCTTATATATAATGTGCACGACTCATGATCTTTAACGCGGTTTTGTTTACAAGTGACGTCACACATCACCTCATCTGTTCGATGTATATAAACAGAATACATGTATTCACATTTAAATGGTATGTGACTCTATCACTCGAAAGTATAGTATATAGATTAAAAGCATGAATCTATCGCTCTACTCGAGTCAAAAATAATTTTAGAATATAGGCTCTGCACTGCATATTCTCACAATGGAGATCTGTATGCAGGCAGGCCTCAAAAAATAAAGAGAGAAATATAAATTTCTCTGTTGGCGTTTCGTCTTTCTTGCAAGAGAAAAACGCAGGCCAAGACCATATAAATGCCGCTTCTCTTCGAAGTGACGGGCGTCTAAGGAAGCTGTCAGAGCCTTACTGAGGAGTCCACTCTGACAGCTGGGACGAAACGCCAACAGAGAAATTTATATTTCTCTCATTATTTTTTGAGGCCTGCCTGCATACAGATCTCTATTGTGAGAATATGCAGTGCAGAGCCTATATTCTAAAATTATTTTTGACTCGAGTAGAGCGATAGATTCATGCTTTTAATCTATATTCACATTTAACTTTTCAGCTGGTAAATCAAATGTGTGTACACATTATTGAGTTTTTGGGTATCCTCCTTTTTATTTATACCGTTTTTCTGTAAATGTATGTACATCATTTCCGAGATCAATCTTTTATTTAGATTACTCTCCCTGTCTTTAATACGGTAATCTTCGAAATTGAAAACATGGTTGTACTTTTCTTTATGCTCGGAAATGACATTGTCTTTGGATTTTCTATGCTCCTCAACACGTGTACACACATTTCTTTTTGTTTGGCCGACGTATGTGGCAGTGCAGTCATTACATTTAAGTTCGTAAACAACATTATTTTCCAAGTGCTTTTCTTTTTTATCTTTACCCTTTACAATAATATTGCACATCTGACTATGTATCTTTGAAATAGTTGTTATGTTGTTACGCCTCAAAGAATGCTGCACATACTCATAGAAACCGCCGATGTATGGTATGCCAACGCAATTATGATATGTATTTTCTCTTGACCGTTGTTCTGGTTGTCTCGTTGTTTTGACTTGCGACAGTCGTTTCTTGACATATTTATTAATGAACTCAACAGGGTAATCATTTTCAAGCAGCAAATTCTTAACAATATTAATGTTTTTCTCGTGAAAACATCTACTTGATAACTTTACTGCTCGGTCAACTAAATTGTACACCATGGCAATTTTTTGGGTAATCGGATGTTAAGATTTAAAATGCAAAAATCTGCCAGAGAAAGTTGGTTTTGTGTACCAATCAGTTTTTATATTACCTGCTTTGTTCACCAATAAAACGTCTAAAAAACTTATGGATTTGTTTGCGTCCATTTCATGTGTAAATTGGAGTCTATTGTTATATGAATTGAATACTCTTAATGTTTCATTTACTTTTGTTTTTGGAATACAAGTGATAATATCATCGACATATCGGAAAAAGAACACTGGTTTATACGTTAATTTCGAAATACATTCCGTTTCGAGATCATCCATGACAATGTCAGCGAACAGTCCCGAAATCGGAGAACCCAACCCATAGGTGTGCCAAAAAGTTGTTTGTAAAATTTACTGTTAAACTGGAAGTACGTATTCTCCATAAGCAGATCGCAAGCATGCAAAATCTCATCAAGTGGAATTTCCAACCTCCTCACTATTTGTGCATACCTTCTTTCAATGCTTTGCATGACTAGTGTCTTATCGATGTTTGTATACAATGACTTTACATCTAAGCTGACAATACAGTGGTCATTCGGAATATTTATATTTCTTATTTTTTCTATGAATTCGTCGCTATTTTTTATGCACGACTTCGGCTTATCTATGCTATTTTTTAAAACCTTGAATAAATATTTTGATAAAAAATATGTTGGTGAACCTATTGCTGAAAGTATAGGTCTTAGAGGATGGTCTCTCTTGTGGATTTTTGGTAATCCATATGCTTTCGGTAAACAGGTATCAGTTTGTGTGAAAAACTGTTTTTTACCAAAATATCCATTCTCATTCCAGATATTTGTTAATTTTTTAATATTCAACTGTAGTTTTGATAATGGATTTTTCTTAATGATAGTATATGCGCTATTGTCAGCTAAAAGATTCTCCATCTTGTCAATATAATCTCGTTTGCACATAGCAACCGTTACATTACCTTTATCAGCAAAGGTGAACATGATGTCGTTGTGAGTCTTAATGAAATTCTTAGTTTCCGTTAACTTATTCTCAAAACTTTTTTCCTCTATTGTAGTATGTTTAGTTTTATTACGGTGTTGTGTGATCTTTTTAATTAGTGTGTTACGAATATCATTTGCAGTATTATCCTGAAAATTATTGATTGATATTGTGTTCTCTAAGTCTTTTATGCATTCAATAACAAGAATTTCATTAAGATTACTCGTAGGATTAAATTTCCTACCTAGCGAGGTCACGTATTTTACATTAATCGGTATGTCCACATTAGTTAAATTGGTAAACCATTTTTCAAAACTCGGATTTGTGTTGTTTTTTCTGTTTAAATTATCGAATTTTCTATTATGAATACAGTTGAGATTGAAGCGAAAATTAGTGTTATGTTCATCCTGGTTTAACATAACAAAATCAAAAATCTCTTGTGAAAGTGAACCATACAAAACTCTACGTATTTTTTCGGACTGTGATTCTAGAAAATTAATGTGTACACATATATCTTCAATCTCGAGATTTAAAATCTTACGATGTAAATTGTTAACAATTTTCTTGAATTGGTTCTTAACCGAGTCACTATGGAAAATAAAATGGTTCAGATTACTTGCGATATTGTTGACGTTCGCAGGGCGTATGTCATGTGTCCTGCAACGCAGTAGGAATTGTCTTTGGGATCTCGCTTTCGATAGGTCTCGTTGAAGCTAATGTAAAGTTAATGTAAAATACGTGACCTCGTTAGGTAGGAAATTTAATCCTACGAGTTATCTTAATGAAATTCTTGTTATTGAATGCATAAAAAACTTAGAGAACACAATATCAATCAACAATTTTCAGGATAATACTGCAAATGATATTCGTAACACACTAATTAAAAAGATCACACAACACCGTAATAAAACTAAACATAATACAATAGAGGAAAAAAGTTTTGAGACTAAGTTAACGGAAACTAAGAATTTCATTAAGACTCACAACGACATCATGTTCACCTTTGCTCATAAAGGTAATGTAACGGTTGCTATGTACAAACGAGATTATATTAACAAGATAGAGAATCTTTTAGCTGACAATAGCACATATACTATCATTAAGAAAAATCCATTATCTAAACTACAGTTGAATATTAAAAAATTAACAAATATCTGGAATGAGAATGGATATTTTGGTAAAAAAGAGTTTTTCACACAAACTGCTACCTGTTTACCGAAAGCATATGGATTACCAAAAATCCACAAGAGAGACCATTCTCTAAGACCTATAATTTCAGCAATAGGTTCACCAACATATTGTTTATCAAAATATTTATTCAAGGTTTTAAAAAATAGCATAGATAAGCCGAAGTCGTACATAAAAAATAGCGACGAATTCATAGAAAAAATAAGAAATATAAATATTCCGAATGACCACTGTATTGTCAGCTTAGATGTAAAGTCATTGTATACAAACATCGATAAGACACTAGTCATGCAAAGCATTGAAAGAAGGTATGCACAAATAGTGAGGAGGTTGGAAATTCCACTTGATGAGATTTTGCATGCTTGCGATCTGCTTATGGAGAATACGTACTTCCAGTTTAACAGTAAATTTTACAAACAACTTTTTGGCACACCTATGGGTTCTCCGATTTCGGGACTGTTCGCTGACATTGTCATGGATGATCTCGAAACGGAATGTATTTCGAAATTAACGTATAAACCAGTGTTCTTTTTCCGATATGTCGATGATATTATCACTTGTATTCCAAAAACAAAAGTAAATGAAACATTAAGAGTATTCAATTCATATAACAATAGACTCCAATTTACACATGAAATGGACGCAAACAAATCCATAAGTTTTTTAGACGTTTTATTGGTGAACAAAGCAGGTAATATAAAAACTGATTGGTACACAAAACCAACTTTCTCTGGCAGATTTTTGCATTTTAAATCTCAACATCCGATTACCCAAAAAATTGCCATGGTGTACAATTTAGTTGACCGAGCAGTAAAGTTATCAAGTAGATGTTTTCATGAGAAAAACATTAATATTGTTAAGAATTTACTGCTCGAAAATGATTACCCTGTTGAGTTCATTAATAAATATGTCAAGAAACGACTGTCGCAAGTCAAAACAACGAGACAACCAGAACAACGGTCAAGAGAAAATACATATCGTAATTGCGTTGGCATACCATACATCGGCGGTTTCTATGAGTATGTGCAGCATTCTTTGAGGCGTAACAACATAACAACTATTCCAAAGATACATAGTCAGATGTGCAATATTATTGTAAAGTGTAATGATAAAAAAGAAAAGCACTTGGAAATTAATGTGGTTTACGAACTTAAATGTAATGACTGCACTGCCACATACGTCGGCCAAACAAAAAGAAATGTGTGTACACGTGTTGAGGAGCATAGAAAATCCAAAGACAATGTCATTTCCGAGCATAAAGAAAAGTACAACCATGTTTTCAATTTCGAAGATTACGGTATTAAAGACAGGGAGAGTAATCTAAATAAAAGATTGATCTCGGAAATGATGTTACATTTACAGAAAAACGGTATAAATAAAAAGGAGGATACCCAAAAACTCAATAATGTGTACACACATTCGATTTACCAGCTGAAAAGTTAAATGTGAATACATGTATTCTGTTTATATACATCGAACAGATGAGGTGATGTGTGACGTCACTTGTAAACAAAACCGCGTTAAAGATCATGAGTCGTGCACATTATATATAAGCGACGGCTGTTGGCTACTTCCTCACTTCTGAGAAATTAGCCGACAGAGAAATATAAATAATAACGGTGTCGCTCGGCGTCTCTCGTCCCCCGCTATTAAACAGCCGGGGGGAAAAACATCATTGAAATGTACAAAAATCACGACAGCTCCGATATGTAAGTTCTCTAAGAATATTGTTTTAAAAAATTGTTCTATAATTTTATATTTATATTTATAATAAAAACTTTCGACAGTGTCCGGATGAGGGCGACAATGTTCGCCGAAACGTTGATGATATAAGAAAAGGGCCTTTTTATTCTAACCCTTTTCCACATGATTGCCTCGGAGAGATCGATAAAGCCAACAAGCACATTAAACAACTACCGTGGGATGAAGTCATATTTAGATTGTGTGACATACACATCTAAAATACATGTTCGAATTTATATTACTTTTCTTTTAATTTACATACAATTTGCCAACAAACTGCGGTGGTCCCTGGTAGAAAAAAGACGAAAAAACTATTACTTGGTGTACATACAGTAAGGACTAGGAAGAAATGAAACGTAAAGCTGTGAGAAGCGTAGGAAAATGCATCAGTGCAACTAGAGCGAAAGAGACAGATTTTCTCTCCCTCAATTTTCTCTTATTTTCCACTCTCTGCCCGACCTTTTTTTGCACGGACTCTGAGAAAAATATGAGAATCGAAACTTATTCAAGGGTTGGAAGCAGGCAGCAGGAGAAAGTCATGTAGCGAGAGGTTCCGAGAAGCCTGACCCTACCATAAATTTTACTAAGTGTTTATGACTGGGATAATGATGCTTATTGTCCCGTTCCACTGCTCATTACTTTTTTAGTCACGCTGCTACACGATTTCTACACTAGGTCACGCATCTTTGCAAGCACTTAGGAGCTATTAAATATTATTCGATTTAAAAAATTCGAAATCCGTTGTACTCCTACTGAGTCTCTCTATAGCTCAGGCTACACGCATTTGAAAATTTGAAGTATGGACCTGGAACTTGGCAGCCTAATCAGCGAAATTTCTAACCTCTCGTTCGGGTTTACAAGAAGCACTTTTCTTATGCTTATTTTCCCATCTTTGATTAATATTTACATCATTTCAATGACCGCGCCGACCAAGAATGCTTCGCTTTCGTCTCGATATTGCAAAAGTCGAGCAGCCCCGCCCCACATCCCTATGTTCATCATATACATTACCGTCACTGAAAATCAACATTCAGAATGAAGTGAAAATCAAATTACGCGACGCTATGAGCGGCGTCCGAGAGAGCGCATTACTACTAAGCTGCAAAAAGATAGATATAGATACATCCGTAAGTAAATCTGAGCATTCAGGAAGTAAAAGCATATATACATGGGTGATTCTCTGTGAAATCGAGAGGTCGAAACGATCAACTGGAGAAGCATATTGTGACGGTCTACCGTCAGCTCATGCTCACCTGGACACCACCGGAGCTGATGGTGGTGTGCAGGTGAGACTGGTGAGCGAAGTCTGGTGCTGTTTAGAGGCACGAGTAAACCTAGCAAACAGCCAGTGAGAGTGAGAGAGAAAGAGAGAGTGAGAGCCACGGGCAGCGCCGCACGAGCCAGCGAGGGCGAGCGAGAGAGAGATAGTGGCAGCAGCTGAGAGCACAGCGAAGCCACGAGGCGTACAAGCACGAGCGGCCGCCACCATGTTGGCGAGCGCGGCAGGGCAATGCGTGCGAGAGAGAGAGGACGAATGTAAGAGAGAAATAAAGCGGGCGTCGAGTGAATGAGTGGAGGCAAGCGACGTGCCTCGAGTGTTATTGGCAATAGGTGGAGGGCTGCAGCTTCCTCCACAGAATGTGAAGCGAGATCGCGGAATGAAAAACGAGAGAAAATGGAAAGAGAATGTACAAGCACAGACAGATAAAAGATACACGTGTGTAAGAGCCAAACCGAGTAGATTAGTAGATTTAAATTTCGCGCTCGGGCGAACTATTTGTAAGATGGCGTAACCGAGCGAGCATGTGATATAACATGCAAAATCGTGTAATTACGTAATTGGTATAAATGAGCGATCTACAAGAAATGTAATGCGTGCGAACGAGACAGAGAGAGACGCCGCGACTGCGAGTGAGTATTCAGTCAGCATTGAAGCAATAAGCAGTATCCCCTTGGACAGCACAGAGTGAGCAAGAAAAATAGCAGCCATTGAAGATATTCCGAAGATTCCCTCCGCTACTGATTTTTCAATTCTCTCTCTCTCCACAGTTTCACAGTGCCAAGAGCTAGCTACGCGTAAGTTTGCGCTGTGCGATTTTCAGGACTCGAGACAACGCAGAACAAGAGGAGCTGCAACCGAGAAACAGCCAGTAGTCAGTGTATATTAAATTTTGTGAGTGCGCGCTCACGAAATAAGGTTGGTCACCAGTTCGTCAGCCGAACAGTGGTACGCACGTGCCATCCTTCCCGTGATTCAATACTTAATCAATAAATGCCGGGCAGTTAAAAGGTAATTCTTTCTAAGTTATTTCGTGTATATTCCCTATCCCCCTTTTCGTAATCCACAGCCCGACAGGGTACGTTCACGTTAGGGATTTCATCATAATTTTGGCTTTAAATCTACAACGTTACAATATATATAGTTCATCACATGAAAAAATGTTGATTCTTTTCGACTGAAACGAAAGTAGAAGAAAAGAGCTCTAATTTGAGGTATTAAACTTTAAAAACGATTGGTTGGATTGCAAATTATGAGGTTTTAAATAAAAAAAAGAAAAACGGTTTTTTAACGCTTTCTTCCATGTAAATGCTTGACAAAACCCAGAGAATTTTACATTTCTTCAAATCCTTCTCAATTGTGATCCAGTCGTACATTTTCAACGTATAATACCGCATATTAGAGAGAACATTTTTTTATGTGACGTACTATATATATGCTTCTCAAGTTGATCGTTTTTCACTGATTTTGAGAAGCATATATATATAGCGTATCCCGTGAGAAACTTCAACTTCAGATCAGTTAGTAAAAAAGCAGAAGATAAGAGCTTTAATTTGAGCTATTAAACTTTGAAATCGGTCGGTTGGATTGGAAGGTACGAGGTTCCATGAAATCACTCGATTTTGGCAAATACAGAGATTTTTCCGTTTTTTCAAATGCTTAAAACTTTTGATCCAGTTGTGCGTTTTCAATATTTAATAGCTCAAATTAAAGCTCATTTCTTCTACTTTTTTTGTTAGTTAGCCCAAAAATTTTTATAACATATAATGTGATAAATATATACTTTTAAAAATAGATCGACTTGAGAAGCATATATATAGCTCACTTCTTGAAAAAGTTTTAATTTAGACTTATTGGCTGAGAAGTAGAAGAAAAGAGCTTTAGTTTAAGTTATTAACCGTTTAAAACGAAAGTCTGTATCAAAAGTTAAAAGGATTTAAAGAAAAAAGCGTAAAATTGGCTGTTTTCGTAAGCGCGTTCGTTGTCTGTAAATGTGCGTATGTTTGGATCAGTCCATGCGATCCAGACAAGTAAATATACAAATTAAAGGTCTTTTAGTGTACTTGAAGTGTATGTGTATAAGGAAAAAGTCAAAAAATTATAATACTGTAGATAATGCGCATTTTTTAATTTTTAGAGTAAAAATCGGTCTCATTTTTTTTCGGTTTTTCGCCTGTAGCTCTTTGCTGGTATAAGGTTTTGACGAAGCACACACCGGTTTATTAATATTATTAAAATTGCTTGTATTGCTCGACTGGTTGTTTAGGAGAAATGAATAGATGCATCTCTTCGAGCCAAAGTTTCTTATACTTTGCCAACGTTTCGACCGATTATCGGTCCTCTTCAGGGCTATATAAAATTTTTTACAATTAATAAAATTTAAAATAACAATAATCATGGGAATTAAATTAACAACATTTACCTTAAAATAAAAACTTCTAAATATAAAATCACAAATTCGACATGATGACCGTCTAAATGTCGTCCCTAATGAACAAAATTATACTAATGAACAAAATTGATAATAAATAAATAATACAAATTACAAATTACAAAGCCTCTCTTACGTGTGACAACGACGCGTAGTTCTTTTGCAGAGGAACCAGTGCCGCTAGATGGTAATGCGACACCGGCGGAGATCAAACAACGACTGGCTTCCCCGAAATTTACAATCGCTTATATATCCCTCAGGACCATACGCGTACATATATAATAATTCTAAACGGAATAATGAAGATCCCAACGCAATAGCACAGCACACTAGGATCGCATACGAATCGAAGAAGTGGCACTAATGCTGTGCCAGGCAGTAAGTCCAAGAGTCCGCACCGCGAGTTCAAACGCCCCTTCCATAACCGCATTGGATGCCAATACAGTATGGCCGGAGTGTTGCCTAGCAACTCGGACTCTTCGACCTCCCACTGGGATGTACCGCTCCGTCTCGCCAGCCAATCACTATATATTCATGTTGGCTATACGCAAGAGAGCACGGAGCGGTGTGCCACCTCCTCCGTTCCGATGTTACATATGCAGTCGTTGCCACACGTAAGAGAGGTTTTGTAATTTGTAATTTGTATTATTTATTTATTATCAATTTTGTTCATTAGTATAATTTTGTTCATTAGGGACGACATTTAGACGGTCGTCATGTCGAATTTGTGATTTTATATTTAGAAGTTTTTATTTTAAGGTAAATATTGTTAATTTAATTCCCATGATTATTGTTATTTTAAATTTTATTAATTGTAAAAAATTTTATATAGCCTTGAAGAGGACCGATAATCGGTCGAAACGTTGGCAAAATATAAGAAACTTTGGCTCGAAGAGATGCATCTATTCATTTCTCCTACACACACCGGTTTATTGTTTGAATTGAGCTACCAAATAAAACTAGTATAGTCCGATAGGTGTGCCCTCAAAAATAAAAAAGTGCTACTTTTGGACCGACATGTGTTTTTTAAACTAGATAAAATTTTCTAAAAAAAGATTTACAGTTTCCTACTTTGAAAAATGCTTCTCTGAGGATCTATGAAAATTTAAAAGTCAGCAAAAATGCAAAAAAATCTGTTCTTGCCAACTTTGATCCCCTGTAACTCAGAGATAATCGATGCAAAAAATCTGAAGAAATTCAGGGAGATGTATTTCATCAAGTAGTATAGAGATTTAATATAATTAGAAAAACAAGAATAGTTTCCTGTGAAGCTTACAGGAAAGTTTCTTGTGAACTTCCTTACATATTTCATGAATTAGATTCCATGAGATCAAAAAAATTACAAGAGTCTTGCTGGAAGATCTTGAAATTCTTATCGTAAGCTTGGATAAAGTATTACGTAAGGTTACAAGAAGCTTTATTGCAACCTTGAAGGAAGGTTCCGCGGGAAACTTCCTAAAAATATTTAATGTTCGTCCAAAGGCCTGTCAAGAAGCCGGTAAAGCTTACAGGAGAGTATCTTACAATCTTCCATAAATTGTTAGAATCTCGCTCTGAGATTCCCAACACGCGGTCCTTACGATGGAGGTTTTCGTGGCCCTGAAAAGGATAGATGGATTGTGATTGTGGGAAGCCTACTAAGGCCTTAGGGAGCGTGTGGGACGCTACGACTGCAGGACGCGTCAGCAGGCACATACTACTGAGCTCTAGGGGTCGTAGAGCGCTAGATGGCATTTCACAGACGGCAGCGTAACGCTGTGAAGACACGGGGATCCCGTGTGGTGCCCCTGGCGGTCTTCTTGGGGAACGTCGGCTCGGCTCATCAATGGCTTTGTTCTTTGACATAGAGTGGAGTTCGAGGAGCTTCTCGGCTTCCTTGGCTGGCGATGTCTGGCGGGAGTTGACGACCAACGATGTATGATGGGCGTCGGCGGAGCGTCTTCCAATATGGTCACTCGACGGGGAACCCAAGAACTGAGGTCCATTTTGCGGATGGGAGTTTTAAGCCACGGAGGTTGCCGGTAGATTATTGTGGGGACGAGTACCTTTGGAGGGAAGATCGCCTTCTTATTCTTCGGCTTCTTCCGCTCATGGCGTCATTATTTCTGGCGCTTGGAGCGCACGCGAGGAACGTGGCTGCATTCCGACGCACGCATCTCTTAAGTTATTGATAGAGAGAATAGTCCACAAGTGATCAGCGGTCGACAGAGAGGGACCGTCGCGATTCATCGCCTCGAGGAATACTTCAACCGTTCGTAGTCCTCAATCGCAAGACCAGTACACGGAGACTCCTGGATACAGAGAGAGAGAGAGAGAGAGAGAGAGAGATAGATAGATAGATAGATAGATAGGTGGAAGGGAGGGAGTTCCAAAAACGGGCGCCTTGAAACTGTAAGACTTTAGCCCCAGTCTCAGTGCCCATGGCCGGAACGTCCAGTTCGAGGTAAACAGGTTCGCGCAACCTAGTTACCTTATAAAGTAAAATTGCTTCAAAGTAGAGCCGATGTGAATTGGTAAGCATCTAACCCAGATGCCTACGATTGGGGGAAATACGACCATCTCGCCTGACCCCAAAAATATGTACGTAATTCAGTCGATGTGGCTAGATACAGCACAGTGCAATAGTCCAGATGGGGTTGGACCAGTGACTCAACAAGCCTTCTGCAAAAAGTCTCAGTGGTACAATCCCTGATGAACCGCATGCTATACGGGGATTTATTCCCATTCTTTGTGATAGAGTCAACTTGCGGCTTTCATGACAGTATGCTGTCAAGTGTAACACTAAGACTCACGACCGATTCTTCGAAAGGGACACTTACTTCGTCCGGCAGGATAGGATTTGATCCATAGGAGAGCCATCCTCAAAAACTCCAGCCTCCTCAGTTTGGCCAGTAACTTAGTTCGGTAGTAAATGGTGCTAAATGCCCTGCTGAAGTCAAACAACAGCAAGAGCGTCACCTTCCTATTGTTAAGGTCCATACGGATGTCATCAGTCAATTTAATCAAGGCTGCCTGAGTACTGTGGAACTTCCTCAATCCGATCTGGAGGGGATCCAATATACTATTTTTATTTAGATACTCCTTCATTTGGGCATGAGCAACCTTCTCGAGTACGTTTGATAGGAAGCAGAGTTATAAAAATAAAATCGCCAATAACTGGAAGATCTTTCATGACCACACTCTGGGGGACACCGTCCACCCCCCTTGCCTGCGAGGAAAAGTACGAAATTGCAAGGACGACATCATTAATATTTATAGGCTTAAAGAAAAAGCCTGGCTCACTCGCATTCTGAATCGGAAACGAAGTCCGTTGCATCGTTTAAATTTTCAAGAGGAGTAATCGAGATACCCGCGAAGTACTCATTCAACTCCTCCGACGTAAATCCATGAAGATCATCCTCTTTTCTCTTTGGCAAGAGGCCAAGATTGCGCATCTCCATCCAAACATTCTTATTGTGATCAAGAGCTCCAGAAATACGATTCAAGATGAAGGAGTCACGCTCTTGAGTCATACGTATGTCCACCTCTTTACTGAGTCAAAAGAACTCATTGAATAGTTCTGCACGACCAGTGCACTTGTAGCGTTTGTGCGTTGCATCAGGTCGATCAACAAGTTGTTTCAACTCAGGGATAAACCAAGGAGCATACTTTTTCTTACAGCAAACCGTCTTTAATGGTGCTAATTCATTTGTTGCCAAATTTAGATTGTCATTCAGGTGCTTCCGTGCAAATCGAAATCAGGAGAGTTCATGGCTGCCCTGTCACAGCCTAACAACAATTCAATTAGAGAGGAGGGTGTTATACCCTTAATGTCACGGTAAGAAAAAGAATCTCTCACCTGAGTTGGTAAATAAATGTCCAGACAGACGTCTAGAAGGTAATGTTTGCCGAAACTGGGAAGCCTTTCAATCTTGTAGTCTAGTGCTGTATCGTTTTCGTCCGTCAGTATTAAGTCTATCCATATGTAAGATGTGAGTATGTAATGCGTAGGACAATGGCAGACCAAATGAAGAGATAACTCTTCAGCGAAACACTTGATGGTATTAGTATCATTGGATCCGGACAACATATCAGCATTCAGATCGCCCATGATGACTTTGTGGCTAAATTCACTACTGAGATCACGCAGAACATCACACAGATCGGTACCCTCCTATATGGGGGTTTTTGGTGGTCTATAAATTACCCCTACTAGAATCGGGAAAGAACAGCTCTGTTGAACACTACAAAAAATATACTCGGTGATTCCTGGTTTCCCAGCACCCTGAGTGTTATAACAAGCTAACTTTTGAACCGTGAATCCATTTCTAATAAACAAGGCTACCCCTCCACCGTTCAAATTAGGATCTCGTCTCAGCACTAAATAGCCGTCGATCCAAATGAGACTGTCGTCCACAATCGGGCCCAGCCATGATTCAGCAATGCCATAGATGTTATAGGACGAAGGAATAGCCGTAGATTCTCAATGCGAGCTCTGAGCGAGTTAACATTGATGAACCCGGCTTGGAAGAGACCCTCTACCCTCCTTCTTATGTCCCCAGCACTCCCAGGCACATCGAATCAGGACAAGGCAGCTGAATTGGCTGCCAGACTTCCTTCTTCTGTACTCTGTCAATGCACTACGTTCATTTTGCTGTTACAGTCAGTAGATTGTTTGTTATTTGGATGACTTGCAAGTTAGCTGCCGATACAAAAGAATGCGCGCGCTCACCACCCCTATGTCTGACCAGGAACCTACCAGCCGCATGCCAGACGTACTTGAAAGCTAGACCCCTTGCAATGGGTCTAGGTTTTAGACTCTTACAAAGTTGGGATTTACTATGGAGTAGGAATTCATTTATAAATAGTTTATGTACAGGCATACAAACTGATGAGAACCTATCGAACAGGTCCATACTGATGTCATTAGTTGTTAAATAATTATTGGAGAGCGCGCGCTTAGCTCGCATCACCTCTTTAACCAAGTGCCCCCGGGAAAACCTGACTACATAAGATGGCCGCGCACGATCGCCCGAAGTCGACCCTGAGCTCCCCTTTACAGAATTCTCACTCGCTATTTAAGGTCCTCGAGCTATGAGAACACGAGTTTTTACGATGTCCTCCCGAGCAAAAGTAGGAATAATGGTTGAAAGGTTAATAAAAATGCGTCTCTTCGAGCCAAATGTTAATAACTACGCCATACGTTTCGGGGTATTTTACCCCCTCATCAGTGGCTAAGCAAATTAATTTATTATTAAAGATTACAAGAAGCTATTGAGATTTTGAAAAGCTTGGAGAATGTTTATATGTTCAATCGAGGCATAGACGGAGGACTACGTGATGGCGTTATTTCCATTTTAAATTCACAAATTAAAAATAAGACACACACGCCTTACCATGAACGCATTATGTTGTATAATATCAAACGCACAAAACAATTTTTAAAGAATAATCCGGATGTATTTTTTACTAGAGCAGATAAGGGCAACGCTACGGTGGCAATAGATCGCAATGTGTACATTTCAAAGGTCAATGACGCTCTTAACGATGATAGATTTTATAGACGGGTTAAAGTTAACCCCGCCGCAGGGATAAAAAAGCGGATTAAAAAACTGATTGATCTTTGGAGTACACGGGGCGTCTTGGAGTGTGATGAGGCCTTCAGAGGTCTTTCTTCTAAGGGTATTGAGCACACATCGCTGCCGAAAGCGTATGGCCTTATAAAAATTCACAAACCTGATAATCCTGTACGGATTATAGTTTCTGCAGTTAATAGCCCTACTTACTCTCTTGATAAGTGTGTGTCTGTCTTATTATCAAAACCTTTTCCTTTACCAGCTTCATATATTAAAAATAGTTCTCAATTAAAGTATGATTTGATTAATATAGATATGTCTGAAAAACACTGTTTCGCGTCATTCGATGTAGTTTCCTTGTTTTCGAGTTTGCCAAAGGATGCAATTTTGTTATCGATAGAGAAGAGATGGAAATGGCTTTCATGTTTGAATTGCATGTCTAAGGACGAATTTATTGATGGTATAAGAACTCTTCTCGATTGTACATATCTTGTATTTGATGGCAATTTTTATAAGCAGGTTTCTGGAGCCCCGATGGGTTTTTGCTCGAGTCCTGTATTTGCGAATGCAGTTCTTGAGGACCTTGAGGAGCATTGTCTGAGCATTACAAAATCTAGCGTTCGACTTTTTCGCAGATACGTGGATGACTGTTTTTTGATAGTGGACAGAGGGGAGATTGAGGTGGTGTTATCTGTTTTTAATAATTATAACGAATACCTTCAATTCACTTCGGAAATTGAAGTAAACAATAGTATTAACTTTCTCGACATTTCTATCTTTCATGATTCTAGCGGCAAAATATTTACTAATTGGTACCAAAAAAAACACAGCTTCTTGCAGATACATTAATTTCTTTTCCCATCATCCAAAAAGTCAAAAAATAGCAATAATATCCAATCTATTTGATAGGGCAATATTATTGTCGGATCCTCGTTTCCACTGTGAGAACGTTGAAAAGGCGAAAAAAATCTTAATAGCTAATGATTATCCTCCTGATTTTATTGAGAAATTTAGCAAAAAGCGGATTGCACGTAATTTGGGCATCTTAAGGGCCGCATTGAGAGGCACAGACACGAGCAATATTGACTCACACACTTCCAATTGCAATAGTAACAATAATTTACACTCGGGAAAGGGCTATGGTGTGTTCCCTTACTACGAAGGGTTCAATGAAAAATTAAGGTCCGTATTTAGAAATAATGACGTGAGGTTAGTTAATAATGTTACCAATAAGTTTAACAAATTTATTAAACTTGGTAAAGACCCTACTGCGGTGGGTGACACACGGAACGTGGTTTATAAAATCGATTCCTCCGATTGCGAATCAACATATATCGGAGAAACATACCGGCCTCTAAAAACTAGGCAATACGAACATAAGAGGTATATAGAGAAAAGGGATCTGAATTCCCCTCTTGCAGTACATGCGTTGGAGACGGGTCATAGTTTTGATTTTAACAATATTAAAATAATTGACAGAGAGCAGTCTATTTTCCGTAGACGGTTCTCGGAGATGCTCCATATACAGTTTTTCGATGGCACGCTGAATAGGGCTGAGGACACGTGCCACCTCAAAGCCAGTTACAAGAATGTTATTTCCAATCTTAAAGTTAGTCCTAATAAACATTAATTGTCGAGTGTTGTGATTGCGGAGGCTCGGTAGCGAGCAGATTGTACCAGGAGTTTAGAACGCGGAGAGAGGTGGCTCACCGCTTCGCGCTCTCTTCAGTTCAGCCAACACGTGTTCAATGGTGATTGGCTGGCGGGCCGGAGCGGCACATCCCAAGTGGGAGGTCGGAGAACCGGGTTGCCGTGGCAACGGCCTGGCCATACTGTACTATATAGTGATACAGTCATGGTAGGGGCGTCGCGTGCGGAGCAGCGCGGGCTCTCCGATCTACTACATGAATAACAGCTCGTGTCACCTCTGTTGTGCTATGTGTTCTGGATACACTCAGCGAGCTCGGCGGCTTTCGTGGCTACAATATTCGCCTTATTTTTGCATTTTATACACTTTTAATTGTATTAGAATCCGTTTGACGGATGTATTGTAACGTATATATAAGATCGATTTTAGCTGTAAACTTAGTTGACTTTTGTCCTTGGCCGGTGCCACATTACCACCGAGTGGCACCGGTCGCGCTTATCAATTTTGTTTTTCGAGCGTCACACTTTGTAAGTTGTAAATTTTTGTAGCGATTTTTATAACTATTATTAAATTCTTTTGTAATTTTCTTCAAATTTGCGAATTGTAATTTTTAGCGCCGTCTGCGGTTTTTTACGTCGTCGATGTAGTTCACGACTCATTTTAAACTTTGGTAATTTAATTTGTTTTAGTTATCATAATTTCTAATTGTCTTTGTAATCTTCAACAATAAATTAATTTGCTTAGCCACTGATGAGGGGGTAAAATACCCCGAAACGTATGGCGTACTTATTAACATTTGGCTCGAAGAGACGCATTTTTATTAACCTTTCAATCTTCCATCATCGAGCGATAGAGTCAGTTTCAAACAATAGGAATAATGGTGTTAAGTACTGCAAAAGCAACAGTATTTAAATCCTCAGGAGAGGCTGCAACTTCATTTGATAAGAGACCATTAATAATGACTTCACAGCCATCAGCATCGGTCGAACCAGGCTGTACTACCTCTGTATATTGTGATTTGTAATCAGTTCCCTCAGAGGCGAGATTTGTCCCACTAAGATCTCGGTCGTATTCTCCGCAGCTGGTGCGAGTAATACAGAGCAATCAGTAGGCACAGATACACGAGTCATATGAGACTGAATATCATCATGCTGCTGTTGGATCATGTCAAAATGCTGAAAAAACAGATCAAGGGTACTCTGCGGGATATTTACGTTATTATTATTAATATTAGCACTTGTTGAGATACAAAAAGACGCATTATTTCTTTATTATTCATAACAGTATTATTAACAGTATTACTAGTATTATTTTTAAGCATATCCTTAGTGTTATTAACAGTATCATTTATAGTACTAGCCAGAGTCCTCGCTCGCTGTCGCTCGCTCGATACATGCATGTTTATTAACTTTTAATAAATAATATAATGTTATTTATTTATATTAACTTTATTATTAATTAATTATATGAACATTTAAATTATATAAATAAATATTTTTCAAGTAAGTTAAATTATACATAATTTAGATTTTGTTTATATATAATAATATATTTTTCTTTGTCATTACATTGTTTTCATTAATTATTGCTTAATCAAACAGAATAAATAGTTTTGTAAAAAAAACATACATTGGTAAAAGCAAAATTAAAAAAAAGTAATAAATTGATTTTATAGCACTGGGTGGAATAAATCCGCATGTATGCCACGGAGAGCCGTGGCAGCGGATTTATTCTAATCACTGCTATAAAATATCGTACAATACACGTGTAATAAGTCGTTCTTCATGGCACGACTCTAACCTCACTCGCTACGCTCATGCGCTTATACACGTCGTGCCGTAAAGTACGACTTATTCTACTAGTATCGTAATGTACTATTATAATTAGAGGATAATACGTAATAGTGAAATATTAAATATTAAATACAATTGGAAAATAAATTAATATTTATGGTAATATGTATTTAATAATTTAAACTTATAGATGATATGAAAAAATTATAAATTGATAAATTGACATTTCAGATATATATATATATATATATATATATATATATATATATATAAAAATTCGATTCAGAAAAGAGGGTGCTCGGGTTGATCGCCGATAAAGGATTTAATTAGTGGTGGTCTATTAGAGACCAATAGAGGATTTCTTCTAGGTAAAGGACCAATTTGAAAATTCGGCGGCCGAGACGACGCTTCCGTGAAGAAGGAGGTCCGGTGGGAAAACGCGGAAAAGATACTTCAAGTTTTCTGGATTATAGAGGAATATTTCGGTGAGAGTCTTTATATTAAATATTGTGGTTTTTCCGTTTCGCGTTTGAGGGAGCCGCGGATTTTTCCCTTGTGAATTTAGAGTGCCGTAGAGTCATTCGTAGAGGAAATTTCGCGGTTCTTTCTTTAAGGAACGACATCTAGTTTTCCCGGAGTTAGTGATATGGCCGCTGGCCCATCATTATTACTTAAATTTATATACTGTTTTTGTTTGCCACATTCTGGTGTATACAGGAGTATAAGAATATATGTTGAAAATTGGTTTATTCATGATAATTACTGTTTTCTTTCTGGTTACCCAATTGTACATTCCCGCTTTTCCACCTTTTTCAGGATTTTCACGAGCCTGGAAAGGAGTCAGCCGCCAATATAAATTAATTGTACACTAACTCGAATCCCCGTGCGGGCGGGGAAAATTCCACGTTACACATGATCCCTTCATTCAAGAGCGACGATGGCTCAATCGGTAGAGTATCGGGCTAGTAATACAGAGGTCCTGGGTTCAAGCCTGACTCTAGACGATTTTAGGGACACCACTTTGTTTACATAAGTGTCTATACATCTGAGCTCCAGTGCTTCGGATTCCACTATGTACAACGTGTATATTTGACTGTACATAAAACTGTAGGTCCCCATTGCTCTGCGCCAGAACTTAAAAATAGTGGACTCAATACACTGAAATTAAGCACTCGCAAGCGTAGGCAATGCAGAGCCATATAAGACTCGTACGAGTACTTGAAAAGGCTATAAAAATAAAAAAAAAATGATCCCTTCATCCTTCACTTATCGTCTTCAATCACTATCCCCTCACCCTCCATCTTTTATCTCCGCAGATTATCAGACTCTCAAGTAATGATTTCCAATCATAATCTTTTTATGCTCTTTCCATCCCTCGTGCCCCTAGAAACTCCACCCTTCACCTCTTGCATCATGATCTTCAAACTTTGCCTATGATTTTCACGTTTTACCTATTACCGTCATAAATAATCTTGTGCCTCCACCTATGATTTCCAACATAACTCCTTCACTTCCACCGCAGCTAATTTTAAACTATAAAAAGGTTCTTTCATGAATTTTATGGTTGTCCAACTCTGGATCACAATCTCAGTTTCATTGATTTTAGAGTTTAAATTAAATGTAAGAAAATCATAACATATATGTATGAATTTAAAAGTATTTTTTTGTATAATAGACAAAATTTACTAAAAAAAGTGTTGTATGCACATTTGTTGAAAAATGCATCCCTGAAGAGCTATGAATTAATGAAAATTGACAAAAAATAATAAAAACACGAATTTTATGAACTTTGACCCTCTCTAACTCGAAGGAACTTGATGGAAAAAACTGAAAAAATTGATAAGATATTTTGACACTATAGAACAACATCCATAAATTTTTGAATCGACAAAAAATAATTTTTTTCGGTTCCACATGGAATCGCCCATACACACACACACACACAACATAAATGAGCGAAAAAAGTTAAAAACATTCGGACAAATCAACTTACGTAAGGAAATTTGATTATTTATTAATCGCTCTTTATAGCGTAACATTTAGTTGTGAAATGGCAGTCCGCTGTAACAAAGTCACTACAATAACATATTTTTACAGTGACATATGTTTACGGTCTATTAATTTGAGTAACATCTGCAGTGGTTTCTATTTAAAAAACGTCTTTGTACCGTACAAAGCCATCACAGTTCCTCTTAAATCGATCTTTTTTATTTGGTCCATTTTTTAATATAAAAAACCGCACTTTTGGAATAATCATTTATATGTACGCATATTATCTCTATAGAGAATAGTACCAAGTGGTAATACCATGTGGCTTTTATCAACAGGGAATTAATGAAATTGATCCTTGTAAAATATAAAAATATAAAAGTAATACACATAACAAATGATGTTAATAAACGTAATTTAGTTTTGCTCCTCCAGCTTCCTCGAAAATTTTGAATTTTATTATTTAAATTGTATATATGAATTTAAAATATATATATATATACATATATATATATACACATATACACCAGTTTTCAAAAGTATTTATTTTAAAATGTAAATAATTTTATATTTTACCTATTTGAATTTGTTTTTAAAAGGAATGTCATCTCATTCATTTATAATTTTTTTAATATACTTCGTTTTTTAAGTTTTAGATTTCATTATACTTACGAAATGTTAACATAAACTGAACAACAGATAGATTATGATAAACAGAAGTGCATAAGTAATCAACAAATGTTAATAGATACAAATATCGATAAATTTAATGAAATTGTTAAAAACCACTGTTTTCCATGCAGAGACCTTTACTCATTCAAAGAGCATATAATATACAGCCAGTGCCGATAAATTCACAGTATATACAAATTCTTTTTTCGGGTAGTAACGAATAGGGGCATTGGAATTTTATGTGTTATAATAACCAGACTATTCATGTTTATGATAGTTGCAATAGTAACATATTGTCAGATAAATGCAAAATTTATATTAATAGATTATTTCCTTATAATGAAAACATTTAAATTACGTTTGAAGAATTACAATATCAACAGAATGCATATGATTGTGGAGTTTTTGCCATTGTATTTGCAACTGCAATTATTTTCAATACTTGTCCTTGTGGTTTACGCTTTGACATTAATGAAATGAGAAAACATTTATTAAAAATGTATCAAATAATATTTCCTTTAACAAATAGCCACTACAATTTTATTTCGAATACTGATCCATTACATCGTAATGTGCGACGTGCAAAAACTTTTGATTTATTAGATTTTACTTGTCAAAACATTCATATGGAATTACTTGAATCGCAAAAAGTAGATAGTTTTGTAAAAAAACAAAGTCAGTTGCTGGAATCATTTAGTAAAAGAAAACAAATTGAAATGAAAACAAGAACAAAATTAAAACATTTAAATCACAGCAACCTGCAAATGAAAATTGTTTGGAAATTATATTGTATTTACATATGTCATAGAATTCCAAAAAAGAGGCTTACCTCATATCCATATGTTAATTTTTTTGGACAAAGAAGATAAATTATATAATAATGATTTAATAGATAAAATCATTTCCGTACAAATTTCTGATGAATCCAGAAATCCAAATATCTGTTTAAATACTGTTATAAATTACATGACTGCGCTTTTATTGAAATGAAGTTAGATAAACAAGAAATTAGCAAGAATGAAAATAACAATGAATTGTATAAACTTATAATATAGTATGATGAAATCAAACAGTACATTAACACAACATATGTTTGTCCTCCAGAAGCCATGCATCCATGCCAGTTCATGATAAAGATGAACAACAAATTTATTATGTAAGAAACAAAGAAATGAACGTATTGAATAAGAATGTTGGAACACAACTTACTGCTTCGATTTAACTCAATCAAATAGATACAGTAGCTCGCAAGTATTTATATACAGAAATTCCCATATATTATATATTCAATAAAATACAAAAAAAATGGAGTAGACGTAAACAATATAAAAAGCCAATTTTGAGAAGGATGTATTTAGTAAGTCGTAAATAAAAAGAAAAATTCTTTCTCCTGTTATTATTATTACATATTAAAGGAGCCACATGATAGCAGTATCTAAAATCATATAATGTAATAACATATTCAAGTTACTATGAAGTTTGCAAAGTAAGAAATTTAATAGCTACCGATGAAAAATGGGATAAATGTTTTGAAGAAGCATCACAGTATAAATTTCCAAAATGTATTTCACAATCCAATTAATGATTCTGAATTTTTTGAAAAATATAAAACACAATTTTATGCACGAAAAATGTCTGAACATAAAATAAGACACCCAGAAATTATAAGCTAATAAAAAATAAAACGCGTTTTAATCTAGAATATTAAAACACCATAAAATAGCATAAAACACCATGGAAACACCATAGACCAAATCCCATAAAATTCAATAAAATATCGTCAAACCATAAAACCTCAAAAAATTTCATGTTATCGTCATACCATAAAAATCCAAACCAAACGCCATAAAATAAGAAACCCAGAAACTATAAGCTATAATAACGTCACAAAATTTAACGAACCCCATTAATTACCATAAAACTGCGTAAACCCCTATAGAACTACACAAAACGCCATAAAATAGCATAAAATACCATAAAAATTCAAAAGTTTTAAACAGCATAAAAACCCATAGAAACACCATAGATCACCATAAACGGCATAACATCAGGTTTATATTACACCAAAGAACATTTTTACCGAAAAAAAACATAAAATTCAACACCATAATGTTATTAGGTAGAGCACAATAATGCATCCAACTAATATTTAATGTTTATTATTTGTTGAGCCTCTGTTTGAATACTTGTTCCGCAAGCATCGGGCGGTCATTCCCGACTTGTGAGCTGTTTTCCTGTTTTCTATTTTGTTCAATGTTGTAAATGATATTTGACTGAAATTCTTACCTTGACACCTGACGAGATAATAACTTCCTTGATTATTGCTTTTCTTATTAATTTACAAGTGTGGCCCAGATGCAAATGATCCAAAGCCTTGAAATTGTGTTTTCCTTTTGCTCAATGATCCAATCAATAGAATATTTGATAGATAATTGGTGAGGATATTGATATTGCTCCAACAATTGTTGATGTTTAATATGACACACTTTAATATGACAATTCTCTGAAAACAATGCTTATCTGAACTTCTACTCTAAAATGACTCCACTCGGCTTGACGGCTCGAGAGGGACTGCCTAATTACTCAGTTCATTGTCGCCGATCGCCCTCTTCGGCCGACAATTAGCGCTGACGGCAGAGATTGTAACCTCCACCCGCGCGTCCCTTGCCCTCTAAACAATGTATGCTCAAAGTATATCGCACATTCCTTAGGCCGAATGTCGACATTAAGGAAACGCACCGCCAGCTTACGCGCAACACACTTTTCAAGCAACATGCTATGCTACGAATATTCTAGAATAATCGAAATTGCTTCAGAATAGTCGGAACATAACACATCATTATTTACAAGTTATTTTATTATTTAAATTCTTACAAAAAATACACTGAAGAAAAAAAAGTCGGAAAAAAATAAGTCTTAATCATCTTTAAAACTATAAAATATTCTCCGTAGGACCACCATATGTTAAATTTTTTTCGACTATGGGATGCGCAGAGATGTCAATTAACGTTAAGTCGAAAAAAAATGAAGTTGAACAATTATTTTTTACTAGTGGTGGAGATTTATTACTATTTCAGTTTCACTAGCCATTTTTCACTTTAATATAATATAGATAGATAGATAGATAGATTACTTATATCCATTTGCGTAATATTTAAGTTGTCAGCAATCATTTTATTATTTTTATTATTATTTTTGCCAGTGTTATTATTATCCTGCTTACTAGCTTTACTATTATTTTGTATGTTTTTGTCTATAGGTTCTTTGGATTTTTTAAGTTTTTATTTTCTTGGCTAATACTGCTATTACCATTAATGTTAATACTTCCTCTCCGTCTTTTAGAAGTACAATCTGTACATGTAGAAATATCACCTTCGTGGCAGGTCCATTATGACAAACGTTATGGTACAATGTATCACATTTGTTACACCGCAGCATAACCGCATTCGCCCGAGGTGGTCTTTTACATTCTTTACAAGAGACCAAAGTGTGGGTCCATATTAATTAAAAGTTAAAAATACTGAGAAAAAGACGTAAGACCAAAATAAAAACTTTTTAAAGATAATGAATTTATCGCTCGACAAAAATTAATAGTAGTGGGTTTCGCCCCAGACTACCCGTTGGGCTCATCAGTAAGATGACGGGTAGTCCTATCTTAGACGCAACATGATATACCGGGATGAGTGTAACTTATGGAAAAAAGTTGGAAATTAAGCTAATGGGACACAAAAATTGTGACCCATCTAGTGGAACAATTAGGAACATTATGAAAAAGACTCTAAATATATTTATATCCACAAGTGTCTAGGCAGAGTAAGGAAATGGGTTACCCAGTCTCATACTTACTCCCAACACTGACTTGGTGGAAAAAAATTATAAAAGGAATTTTAGTGACATAAGTCCGTTTTAATTTAAAGATAATGAATTTATCACTCGACAAAAATTCTTAATTTTCTCAAAATAAAAACTATCGCGCCACATTCGAGTGCCTTGCAGCCTTGCATCGCTTCGCGTTTTGCATTTAAGGCACAACTCACCCGATCCCCCTACGTTCATGCTTCGCGCTCACCCAGTCCTCCTACGGTACTTCTCTAGGGATTGGAGTTTCTGTTGGTTCATCGTTAAGTCTTTTAATGGTTAAAATTTTATAAACGTGACATTATATAATTTCTTGAATTGCTAGAAAACTCTTTAAAGTAAAGGCAATCAACAAATTTGAATTCGCCACCAAACATGTTGCGTCCCATACCGTTCAGTCGGGAATGAAGATTACAATATGATCGATACACTAGAATTTTATGTGAAGCAGCCAAACAGCTGTTTTTCATCCAACTCGCAAGACACTATATAGATCAGAGCAATTTGTCTGCTAGCTGCTGTAATAACTACCACTGTCTATAACCTCATCAATGATGCTTTTAGTATAAGAGCTGCCAGCTTCTACAGAGTACAGCAATTATTCAGATGAGTATTGGAAAGTAATAATAATTTATTTGCAAAGAGCTTTTTCTTTGTTTATTTATTGATTTTAGGTATGCGGGTGGAGGACAGTAAGATGGGACCATTATATTGACTGTATGAAGTGGAATTTTGCATGCTTTCTAAGAACTTAAAGTGTATTTAATGGTAAGTATTGCAAATAACTGTAATCATTAGTATTTGAATATCGAAACCAAATCAAGGTATGCCGGATAGTTTCTGTAAGTATCACTGAGTTTATTCATATAATTTATATCATAAACTTCAAATGCCTTTTACTCAGTTTAGTTTTTTCATGATATTTTTCCACTTGCCGCAGGTTTTCTCAGCAACGTTGGACCAATTGGACTGAAATTTTAAAGAAACCTTCGGAATATGTTTCCGAAGGTCATGATTTTTGATAAGTAAATATATTTAATTGTTTTCAAGGATTATACTTACTTAAGGGGTTATGCCTGAGTTAAACCTGAAAAAAATAAATTATCAGTTAACAGGTCAAAAAAAATGTTGTACAAGTAATATCAAATAAAAACTTTTTCGTGATTAAACTGTACATACTTACCTATGTGTGAAGAACCATATGTGAAGAACTAAATTTCAGTATATTTTATCCTTTGCCGTAAGGTTTCTCATGATCCAGGTGATGAATTCAAACCAAACTGGATGGCAATTCTTCTAAATGTCTTTCTCCTCAGCTTGAACGGAAGGGATTACTGAAAAATAAAGATTTTAAATATTTAGAAACCCATAAGTTCATAATATTCATAATTATAGTGAATTATGCATCTGTTCACATGCGTAACATTCTTTAAACTTACCTTAGCCAATTTCCCTCCGTTCAAGCAGTGAAGAAGGGCTTCCTGGAGTTCTCTAAAAAATTTCAGCTTGATCGGTCCCATAGTTGTTGAGAAATCCTGCGGCATCTGACCTAAAATCACAAAAATTCAAAACTTGAGAAAATTGCATTTAAAGTTTATACATGAAACTTATTTCCATTTATCGGGTAGTACTTACAGAAACTGCTTGGCATATTTTTTTGTGTTTTGGCATAAAATATCCCCGTATTAAGGGATATATTAAGACCCGGGTGCCACACATATTGATATACTAGTATCAAAAGCTGAAATTGAAATATAAATTTTTATACGCATTCACAGTCAGTATGTTTCATATGAATATAATTGTTGGTATTGCTTACCCATGACTTTCTAGGATTGTTCATAGTTACAGCCGACTTCCACAACATCTAACCTTGCATCGAACACAGAAGTACCTTATCGTTCACATGCCATTGACAGCTTATATACCTAAAAATAAAGAACATACTCACAAAGAACAAGTTCTTCACAAATAATGTGTTATTTAGAGTCCAAAATACTTATCTAAATTTAAACACCACTGACACTCAGAAGTTTTCACTTCAGATCAAAATTCACAACATCAAGCTTGCACTAGACTGCAGATCAAGCAGACGAAAGAGCTGTCTGATAGCAAACTTAACTAGGTTGGTAAAACAGTGATTGGCTTTTCCATATGCTGTATGGTACCATGTTTTTAGGTGGTAATTTATAAAAATATTTTAGTTTGCACGCATGCTTATTATTTTATTAAAAAGATTAAATTAATGAAACAGATAAATTTATTTTATTTTTAACATTCACAATAAAAAAAGCTATGCTTTTATCAGAATGAGCTATTTACTATATGCAATAATTCATAAATAAATAATTTGTGTTATTTTTAATAAAACTGTCTTTTATCAAAAGGAGTTTGTATGCACATTTAACGTTAAATTTTCTATAAAAATGTAATGGCTTTGAATAAACAAAAGCGCTATAGAATAAAATATGAAAAATACTTAATTTTGACAAATTATATATTTTTAGTATTTTGCCTATAATTTTGTAACGAAATTTTTTCGGGCAAAAGGAGTTTCAACAGTATATTCTACAGTAAATTTGCTATTAAAAAATCAAATAAAAAAAATCAAATTTTTTTTATTTGATTTTTTTACGTCAAATTTACTGTAGAATATATTGCAGAAACCCTTTTTGCCCGAAAAAAATTATTAACAAAGTTATAGGCAAAATACTAAAATCAAACAATTTGTACAATTGCGTATTATTCATATTTTGTTTTATAACGCTGTTGATTATTCAAAACAATTGTGTTTTTATAGAAAATTTAATATAAATTGTGTTTATAAACTCCTTTTGAAATATGCAATTTTATTAAAAAAAAAAAAACAACAACAAATTATTTATTGATATTACATACAGTACAATATAGCTAATTTTTTTATATCCTGGATTTTTTTATTTTCAATGTTTAAAATAAAATAAATTTAGAATTTAAATTTTCTCTTGTAATATCTTAATCATAAATTTATAAAGCAGTAAAAAAACATATGTACAAATTTAAATTACCGCCTGAAAACATGGCACCTTGCACATACAGCATATGAAAAAGTATGTCACTGTTTTACCGACCCACACGAGTTTTCTAACAGACAGCTGTTTCGTCTGCTGTCTGTAGTTTAGTGCAAGCTGAATGTTATGCTGTAGTGATTACTTCTGAGTCTCACAAGTGTTTAAATTTAGATAAGTATTTTGGATTATAAACAATGTATTATTTTTTAAGAACCTGTTCTTTGTGAGTGTGTTCTTTATTTTTAGATATACGGGCTAAATTTCATGTGTACAAGAAGATGCCTGTGTGTTAGATGTTCTCAAAGTGTACTGCAGTTGTTAACCAATCTGTCAAATAATGGGTAAGCAGTGGCAATATTTATATTTATGTATAATATATTTACTGTGAATATGTATCGCTAACTTATATTTCAATTTCAGCTTTTCATACTCGTATATCAAAATGTGCAGGACCCGGGTCCCAATATATCTCATAATATATGGGTATTTTATGCCCAAACATAAAAAAAATATGCCAAACAGTTCATGTAAGTACTATCCGATAAATATATATCAATTTCTTATATAAACTTTAAATGCTGTTTTCTCAAGTTTTGAATTTTTATGATTTTAGGTCAGTTGCCGCAGGATTTCTCAGGAACCATAAGTCCAATTAAGCTGAAATTTTTTATACAGCTCCAGGAAACCATAACAGTAAGTATAGATATATCATGCATTAAAAATATGCAAAATTACAATGAATATGTATGCTTGAACTACAAAAAAGATTTTTTATGATACTACTTATATACAATTTTTTTTTGCCTATTAACTGATGATTTATTTTTTTCAGGTTTAACTCAGGCATAACCCCTTAATATATTTGTAATGCATAAAAGTAATGTATAATACTTATATATTGAAGGGACAATATAGTTTTTAGAGCGCATATACATGTTAATTTTTTACAGCACTAAGAATTTTTCTTTTTTTTTTCAGGTTTTAACCCTGTTATAACTCCTTAATTTTGCAGAGATAATCAAGACCAACTGAAATTTTTCTTTAAAAAATCCGTATACGGGTTCTCAATATATTGAATCATTCTGAACGTATAATTATTATAGTCAAAAACTGTATTTTTAAAATATCTACAACTTTTATGTTGAAGTTTTTTATGTAAAACGTATGTGTGAAAAGTTTTATTATGAAAAACGAATTATTTTCATGCGAAAATTCGATTTTAGCTTGTTATTTGAACTCTAAGCATTTTCGAGGGTTGATGTCGATAGGAAAAAGTTTTATTTTTTTTGTGATCTACAACTTTTCTATTTAACTTTTTTATGTGAAATGATTATAATTTCAGTTATGGCCAAAAACCGTTTTTTTCAATGTTAATTTAACGGAAAATTCGATTTTGGTTTGTTAATTTGAATTCTAAGCATTTTCGAGTTTTCATATCAACAGAAAAAAGTTGTATCTTTCGGAGATCTACAACATTCCTCTAACTTTTTTGTGTAAAATGCTTATAATTTGAGTTGTGGCCAAAAAACCATTTTTTAAAAATCGAAAAAATGCCCGCATATTTTTTATATACATGCGATCAAGCCTAATTTTATACTGGCACTTTGTTCTAATAGGTAGAGTTGACAAAAAAATTTGGATTGATTTGGACTTATCTGATTGAGATAAGCTTGTGCCAAAATAATTAGGTTAAAAATACATGTAAAATTAAACATAAAGAGCTCCCATTTAAACAATTGGCCGGTAATCACAAAAATGAAAAAAAAAAACGTCCTTTTGTATATATAAGAGCTGCACTATCGAACATTTTCAACCCGATTGGTGGAAAATTGGCTGAAATATTGCTGATTATAATTTTTGCGATGGTAAAACTATAAGGCATTCCCGCGTTGCGGTCGTCTTTAAAAAATATAGAGTTAAATAAATAAATAAATAAAAAACTTACTAAAATGTCTAATAACTACTAAATTAAAAATAAGGCTGATGTGTTTTAATAGACTCTTAGAGAAAATAAAATTTCAGTTTGAGAATGAAAAAACAGATAACAATTTGAATTTCAAGGATTCCGCCCGCTAAAAATATTCAAATTTCGCGCACCTAGACTCCTGTAACAGGAGCATGCGCATGAACGATGTAACTAGGCTAGTGACTTAACGACGTCTAGTTGTAGTGCTGCCAACCCAGATAAGAATCGATGATGTTTCGCTCTTTCGGCAAAAAATTTAAGCAATGCTGATAGACGCTCTTCACGCTTCATGAGTCAGAGAGCGAGAGAGATAGGAAATTAATAACACGATCTAACCTCAAATAGATTCGCTCCCATGCACCTCTTCTTCTTTTTGATCCTGGCGATTATGGATGATAAGAAGTCCCATTGTTGTTGGCAGATCACTTCAAATTTGTATGCCTTTGATGTTAAGTTTGTACGTGAGTACCATAAAAAGACTTCTCCCAGCTCATACAAAGCACAGAAAAATGTACATTTTTTAGCGCTAGCATAAGAGCTATATGGAGTATCCTTTCCGCTGCAGCAAATTACTCAAAAGAGTGAAAAAACTATTTAAATACTAGTTGATAACCAGAGCAAGTAGAAGAAGATGTTTGTTTCAGCTTCGCCAGGAGTGCTCACCGGCCATCCTCTCAGCTCGAATACTCGGAGTCGACTGACTGGAGCGAGCTCGAGCCGCTAGCTTAACTATGGATCGCGGACCTCGCCCAGAGTTCCGCGACTGACGGTTAACTGCGTGGGAGCAGCGCCGTGGCGGAAGGTTGCAAAAACAGTAGTCGCGTTTCATGGAAAGTCGCGAGTTGAGCGGAGTGGTGCAACGTGTGTAGGCGGAGGCCTGGAGTCGACTGATAGCGCGGACATGGAGCGCAGAAATTTTATATGAAATCGTAGGACTGCTCCGACGGGTCCCGTGGATAATAGCTAGTCATACGCAAGAGGCCGAGGGAGTATGTATCAAAATATTCCATGGAAAATAGTGAAAACATTACAGGAATATTCCTGATAGCTTACTAAAGCTTCCGAATACATGCGTAATTCGTACCGTAAGTTCGTAAGAAGCATTATGTAAGGTTACAAAAAGCTTTCATAGAACCTTTGAGGAAAGTTCCACTGGAAACTTCTTGGAAATATTTTATGTCCTCCCATACACCTGTTTAAGAAGCTTCCGGAGAAGCTTACAGCAAATTTTCTTATAAGTTTCTTTAAATATTGCGTAGAAGATAGTAAAACATATAACAGGGATCTTCCTGATAGCTTACTAAAGTTATGAAATGTATGGTAAAAATCTTGAAATTCTTACCGTAAACTCGGAAGAAGTATCAACTAAGGTTACCGGAAGCTTTCATGAAACGTTTCAGGAAGGTTCCACTGGAAAAGAAACCATGCAGGATATGTTTCCACAAGTTTTTAGGAAACATTCAACTAAGATTAGTGCAAATTCAAAAAAGCTTGCTGTTATATTGCTCACATTTCCGAAAGAGCACCAAGATTCTTTTAAAGCTTACTGGAAACTTTTCTGCAAGCTTCTAGAGGAGTTCCTTAAAATATTTCGAAATCCCTTATCAAATTAATGTGCAGATATTTATGCAGAGATCTCTGCAGAATTCTCTGCAGAACAATTTGCAGGATACTCTGCAGAAGATCTAAATTCTCGGCAAAGGAACAATGTCAATGCTTTTGCAGTAATGTACGTAGAATTCTCTATAAAGCTTAGTGCACATATTACTGCAGAGATTTCTGCATTGTAATTGCTTCTGCAGAGAATTTGGACCTCCAACAGAAAACCATGCAGATTGCTGTAGGAAAGTATGCAGTAAGATTTTCCTAAATCTTTTAAGTGACCTTATAGGAAGCTTTTCTTAAAGTTTTGCATACAGCTTCTGGTAAGCTTGCACCTAATAATTACAATCAAGTCATGGTTGACTTACATTGTAATTTTCCAATAACATGACATACAATTATATTCTTTATTGACGTTATCGATCTCTTTGAGGCAGTGTTCAGAAAGGGTTTAAGAAAATTATACTGTGAAAATCAAAATCCCTTTTTTTATAAAAAACGACGTTTCGACGATCATTATCGCCCTCATCAAGAAACTGTCGAAAATTTTATTACATAAACATACAATCTTAAAAAGACAGAGTAATACATACAAAGGCGATATTTTGAATACTTACATACTGGAGCAATTTCAATTTGTGTACATCTAGATAATCCGTTCCCCGGCTAGTTAACAGCGGGGGAAGAGATACGCCAAGTGACACAGCTATTATTAATGCGGCTTTAGCAACTACTGTTTCGAAAGTGAGAAAGTAGTCGACAGCCGCCGCTTATATACAGCGAAAAGTTTCACAATCTTTCGCGCAGTTAGTTTATCTATGACGTCACACATCACCTCATCCTTTCGATGTACATAGATTCGAATTTATGTTTTTCAATTTTAATTCGTAAGCTGGAATATTAAATATATGTTCACGTTATTGAGATTCTAGGTATCCTCTTTCTTATTCATACTATTATTTTGCAAATATATGTGCATCATTTCCGAGATTAATCTTTTATTTAAATTATTTTCTTTATCTTTGATACTAAATTTTTCAAAATTAAAAGTATGATTATACTTTTCGCTATGCTCGGAAATGACACTGTCCTTGGACCTTTTATGTTCCTCAATACGCGTACACGCATTTCTTTTTGATTGGCCTACCTATGTAGCCGTGCAATCATTACATTTAAGTTCATAAACAACATTTTTCTATAGGTGTTTCTTTTTTTTATCCTTTCTTTTCATAAAAATATTACACATATTACTATGTTTTTTTGGAATGGTTGTAATGTTGTTTTTCTTAAATGAATGTTGCACTCGCTCATAGAAGCCACCGATGTACGGTACACTAATATTTTCAAACTCCCCACAACCCTTATGACAAGACTTTATATGCTTCAATGAAATATGTATGTTCGTAAATAACTTCATATTAAGAGTCCATAGAACTGAGAACCATTTTTTTAGTACCACTTCACTATCTTTGATTTTTCAAAAATTTCAATTTTAATTTTCAGAAAGAAAAGTTGTGATATCAATAAATAAATTGGCAAGTTTCTTTCTAAATAAATAAATGAGCGTTTAAATAAGAAAATAATATGTAGAATAAAAATGTATTCATATACCGATAGCTTTCTACAGGAAGAAGATGTAAGGGCTTCGATGTGCAGTCTTTCGAAAAAATTGTTATTTTTATCCCTACAAGGCGATTATATTGAAGAATCAACATACAATAACACTTATGTAGTTTCTAATATTAAATTCAGTCACCATCAAATAGACTTTTCTGTTAGGATTGCCGTCCACTTCTTGGATAAGTAAATCGCAAAAGATTAAATAACATGATGCAGTGAGACCGCGTTGAAATCTTTTTATGGAAAAACTTGCAGTCCCGTTCTATTGTATAAAACGATGGATACATCTTAAAATTACGCCTCTGCTTAATCAAAGTAAGTATCCAATTTCTAAATTCAAATATAGAAGAATTCTGTGATAATTGCAAGCTTAATTTTTAAGAAATTAATGAGGTTGAAAAATAGTCAGAGTTCACAGGTTTAATTTTAGTTCTATACTTACTTAAAAAAAATTCCTATTATCATTTGAGGCCACTATTCTTACAGTTTAACATGTATTTAAAGTTGTGCATTTATACAGAAAAATAGAAAGGTTAGTTGACTTATATTTTGATATTTTATAGTATATTGTTGATTACAATGACATTTAGTAACTCATCGATTATCTATGATAGGACCAGGCGGCAAGTTTTTCCATAAAAAAATTTCAATATGGTCTCACTGCATCATGTTATTTAATCTTTTGCGATTTACTTATCCACGAAGTGTAAGGCAATCCTAACAGAAAGGTCTATTTGATAGTGACTGTATATTATAAACTACATTAGTATTATTGTATATTGATTCTTCAATATAATTGCCTTGTAGGGATAAAAATAACAATTTATTCGAAAGACTGCACATCGAAGCCCTTACATTTTCTTCCTGTAGAAAGCTATCAGTATAGTATATGAATTAATTTTTATTCTACATATTATTTTCGTATGTAAACGCTCAATTATTTATTTATTTCAACACAATTGTTTTTTTTATAAAAGAAACTTATGATCTGTTCAATGTATATAGATAATATAAGTTGTGAAGCCAGTCACTTAGAGGGATAATATAAGAATTTTCAAGTTGATCCGGCTCAGCAGTTTTGAATTATTGAATTTTGAAATTTCTAATCTCTGATTATCTCAATACTGCTCAAATATACCATCTTCAAAATTCTTATACTATCCCCCTAAGCAGTGGGCTTGAAAACTTGTATGATCTTTTTACCTTTTAGAAAGCAGAACATACATTTCCATTGGGAAAAGAGACGCTCAACGCACATTCTGGAAAATGCCTGTACTCTGGACATTCTGAAAATTAAAAATAACTATTTTTTAATTAAGCAAATCAATCAGAGGGATAGCATATGAAATTTAAAGTTAATCGTCTAGACCAATTTTGAGCTGTTCAATTTTGAAATTGGTCCATACGATAAACTTGAAGTTTCTCATGATATCCCTCTGATTAGTATGTTTAATGAGAACTTAGTTAGTTTCAATTTTCAGAGTGCCCAGAGTAGTGGCAGTTTCCAGAATTTGGGTTGAGCGTCTCTTTTCCCAATGGAAATGTATGTTCTGCTTTGTAAAAAGCAAAAAGACCATACAAGAAGTTGTCAAGCCTACAGCTTAGAAGGATAGTATAAGAACTTGTAAGATGGTACAGTTGAGTAGTATTGAGATAAACAGAGATTGGAAATTTCAAAATTAAAAAATTCAATTTTTACTCGGCCGTATCAACTTGAAAATTCATATACTATCCCTCGGAGTGACTGACTCGACAACTTACTAGTTCTCATTACCTTGTACAAAACAAAACATGCTTTTCCCTTGGGAAAAGTCTCGTTACGTCTGGAAACTATGTGTACTTGCTCTCTCAAAATTAGTAAAAATTTCTAAACCACTTGTCTTCTGAACTTATAGAATAATTATAAATCTTGAAAAAACATTTTTCACATCACTAGCATCTCACAGGAATTCCTTCCCTTAAAACGTGACAGTTGCGTAACCTCCCAATAGAAATAGGAAAACATCGACTGCAAATTCTGTAAAAACTTTCTTCAATACTTAAACGATGAAAATACTACACTTTCACTAGCTTGTCACATCACAAGAAAATTATTTCCTTGTATAACCTGATAATTGTATGCCTTCCAATAAGAACTGAAAAATAAAAGAGAACATTTTAAGAGAGAATCAGTTCACAAAATCTTTCATTATGTTATGTACGATTTATAAAAAAGTAAAATTAAATACTTATCTAGTTCTAGCCTATTAGTCATGTTTTTGAGATGTCTTAACATATTTTTCCACTTCACTAACTTCACTAACTTCACTTCGTCACTGGAACCTTCTTTTTGCTGATTTAAACTTGATAAATGTTCCAGCTATGTCTAGTTTGTTATAAATATTTATGAAAACTACAGTAAGACAGATGGAAAATATTATATTTTTTGTTTTTTAAAATTTAAACACAGGAACCTTTTTGTTTTCTTTTTCAATAATCACCAATGATGTATGGCGTATAACCTCCTTATCCATGTCAATTGAGTTCTTCCGGCATTTCTTATAAACAATTCTTCTAATAAGGAAGTAGGTAATAAATTAGATTAAAATATTATAGGATTTTGAATAATTAAAAAAGGATCTGAAATTAAACAGTAGTTCGCAAGGATTTGTTGTGCCAAATAATAAAAATACTGAGATACGTGTCTTCTGATTAAGAGCAAAGGAAGTGCTCTACTACATCTGAAATGTAGAATAAAAAGTTGGCTTTTCATTGTAAATCAAATGTATAAAGGGTACTAAATCCGAGTCTTTGATTATTTTGTTACATCTTCAACTCATGAATACTCAGACCTTTAATGAAAAATGTTGATACTATTTAATTGCTAATTATATGTAAAGTTATATAACTTAATGACTTGATGACTTTAATTTATATTATGCATAAGCAAAAATATGCAAAGTTCATATTCGCCTTTTACACATTATATTAATGACTCTAATTATTATAATCAGAAATAATGCAAAATTAAAATAAAAATTTATGTATGGAATTGTGCAACCCGAAAAACTGTTCAGTCGATCATTGTCCTCCACCGGTGTCGCACTACCATCTGGCGACACCGGCACTGTTTATTGTTGATCAGTTCTGGCAAAAAAATATGGTTTTTTCATTAATTTTTAATTGTATTGTTTTTAATTATGTAATTTATTCATAATGGTTATTTTTCGATCTAGCTGGTTTTCCTGCTTTCCGTCTATGTGTAATGTAGATGTATAAGTTAAATTGACGTTTTTTTAAGGTACTAATTTAGCAGTTTAATTTTTATTGGATTATTATTATAAATTTTGTTAACTTTATAATTATTTTTGGCAGTTTAACCCTGATGAGGAGCTCTAGTTAGCTCGAAACGTTGGCTAAAAATAAATACGTTTACTCGAAGGGATGCATAATTTTTTTCCTTACACCTTAAACAACTTTCGAGCGATAGAAGCATCTGTTACAATTTAACAAATAAGTTATAGTGAATATCTATTAAATATATTATAAATTTATAGCTTTTAAGGTAGGATGTAATTAAAGCGATTCAGCAGCTAACGTAGAATTTATTTATGAACAGCAATATATGCACTAGAATGACTTAACCAGGCATGGCAAAAAATTTCATTCCGTTATGATCTGTTTAATGCATATAGATAATACTCTCAACATTTTCAACAATAACCCTCTAACACGGAACGGTCAGAAATGACGGAATCAGATATTCCTAGATAGGAAACGACGTAATGGAATATGATTTGTACAATATTCTTTAATTTTAATTTACACCGTGCACTTTAAGTGAGTCACTTGGTTCGTTTCGATCAGCTGGTTTTTACGTAACGTTTGCTAAGTTTGTTTATTTTTCTTATAAGGCCATCAAATGAAATCGTTCGGTCTTTTAATTATGCAGCAAATTAGCATATCATTGGATCAATTTTTTTGAGTTATGGATGCAATTTGCCATTTTTAGTTCTATCTGTTCATTAAAAATGCCAATTAAATTGAGTCAGATAAGTTTTTTTATATTTATTCTATTATGTTTTGTTCCAAAAAAGATATGATACTTTGTGTAAGTTTTATTTTAAGTTTTCAGATATGGTCAACAGCTCGAACTAACAAAACTATAATAATTATTATCTTTTTTTTTATAATTAAGCTTTATTCAGGATTATTTCGCCTATATTAGCTGTACATACAAAAGATATAAAAGAAACAAAAAAAATTAATATAATTAAATAATCATACATCAGTAAGTTATACAAAAATAAATGCGCTTAGATGTACTAACATGTATTTACATTATATGCTTAGTTTGCACTTTCCTAGAAAATCGAATATTTCTTTACACGCCGTAACATTTGGTTCGCATATAAATATTTCTACGCTTAAGGGGAGGTATGTGTAACTGGGGTTTATTTTTCTTATTTGTACAATCATTGCAGATCTTTGCTCGTCGTAAAGAGGGCACTGCCAGATTACGTGATTAGCGTCTTCGCATTCAGCGAAAAATCAGCGAAAATTTATCTGCCATTGGGCTTGATCTTTCCCTGGCCAAAACAGTGCTTAGACATTTCAACAACAAAAATATACTTCCCGGTAACGTAAAAATTTCACTCGATAGCCACGAGATAAAATCGGAGAGATCGGCGCGTTTTCTAGGCATTATATTCGATTCTAATATGTCATTCTCGTCGCAGATTCAAAACACAACTAAAAAATGTTATAAAGCATTAAATATGCTTAAATTCTTACGAGGCACATGGTGGGGATCAAGCTCGGATACACTAATTATAATCTATAAAAGCTTTATTCGCTCTATTATGGACTATAATATAATTCTTGGCTATCCGGTATGCACTAGGTTACAGAAGCTCCACCCCTACGAACATTCTGCTCGTAGAGTCTAAATTACCGACAATAATGTACCGCAGCCAGGCTCTTTTTAACAGCTACCTTATGAAAATACATTCAAACAACAAATCATACCCTTTAAAAGCTTGTCAAAAATATTGTAAAACGGCTGAAAAATACGGAAAAGAATCGAGCAATAGTTTATACGAGAGTCTAAAGAATGCATACAGCCTTAGATAGTCAACACTATGTCACGAGAATTACAACATATATAATCACGAGTACAAAACACTATTCACCACCATCCCTACCAACACAGAAATACGAAAATCTCACCAACCTCGATAGCATGTTTGAAAACTTTATCAAGCATAAAAATGCCTTCGATATATATACCGATGGTAGTAAATCGGAAAACGGTGAATATGCAGGTTTTTCATGTTTTTGCCCCCAGCTCTCCATAGAAACCTCAGTAAGCATTGATAAAAGAGCCTCAATATTTACGGCGGAATGTGTTGCTCTTAGTAAAGCTCTAGACACTGTCATCGAAAATCCCTTTCATGACTTTCTCATTTTCTCTGATTCGCTCAGTGCGCTTCAATCAATAAACTCGGTTAAAGTTAATATCAGAGTAAACCCGTGTATTTTAGATATAAAAAAAATATAACACAATATTAGAAACGCAAAACAACAAAGTGGAGTTCCACTGGATTCCAGCCCATATAGGCATCAGAGGAAATGAGGAGGCGGATAGGCTGGCCAAAGCAGCTACACAGAAAAACTCATGCAATGTCAACCAGTTACCATTCACTGATTTCAACCAATATTTCAAAAAAGATGCATTGATGCGTACCTTACATGAATCAAATTATTATCTTATTAAGTTACATAAAGCTTTGATTAAGCTTGCTCTACAATTGTACTTTTGCCTTTATACAAATTTTTTCACTAAGCTTTTGGTTTTGAAGTAACATAATTATAATAATTATTAACTTATTATAAGCACAAATATTCTATTAAACGTATATTCCTATTATAATTTTATCTATGTAACTTGATAGTTGTCATCAAGTGCCTGTGACTAATTTATTTAATGAAAAATTAGTCTTTTTCAATTTCCAAAGAGGTCAAAGTATAACCAACTTTGATAATATAGATTAGAGTGCCTTTTTTCAACGAAAATATAATTTCTACTCTCTAAAAGATAACACGTACATGTCAGGTACCAATCTCATCAGTTAAAAAGATACCCAGAAAAATTTTAAATTGATACCAATGAACAGTTTTGAATATTCTAATTTTGAAACTTTTAATTGTTAATATTTCAAAACTGGTCAATGGTATCAATTTAAAATTTGTCAGGGTATACTTTTGACTAGTGGGCTTGACAACTCATGTGTTCGTTTTACCTTCTAGATAGCAGAAGATACATTCTGCTTATGAAAAAGGCTCGCTCACCCATATTCTGGAAGCTGATTGTACTTTGCAGTCCCTGGATATTGAATAGAACTAATTTTTCATTACGTAAATTAGTCACAGAGATTCCAGAGCAAGTTTCAGGTTTATTCTTGTGCTTGTTGGCTTTATCGATCTCTCCGAGGCAATCGTGTAGAAAAGGGTTAAAAAAATAAAAAGGCCCTTTTCTTATATCGTCAACGTTTCGGCGAACATTGTCGCCCTCATCAGGACACTGTCGAAAGTTTTTATTGTAAATATAAATATAAAGTTACAGAACAATTTTTAAAAAAAAAACAATATTTTTAGAGAACTTACATATCGGTGCTGTCGTGATTTTTGTACATCTCAATGATGTTTTTCCCCCGGCTATTTAATAGCGGGGGACGAGAGACGCCGAGCGACACAGTTATTATTTGTATTGCTCTGTCGGCTAATTTCTCAGAAGTGAGGAAGTAGCCAACAGCCGTCGCTTATATATAATGCGCGCGATTCCTGATCTTTAGCGCGGTTTTGTTTACAAGTGACGTCACACATCACCTCATCTGTTCGATGTACATAAACAGAATATATGTATTCACATTTAACTTTTCAGCTGGTAAATCAAGTGTGTGTATACATTATTTAGTTTTTGGGTATCCTCCTTTTTATTTATACCGTTTTTCTGTAAATGTATGTACATCATTTCCGAGATCAATCTTTTATTTAGATTACTCTCCCTGTCTTTAATACGGTAATCTTCGAAATTGAAAACATGGTTGTACCTTTCTTTATGCTCGGAAATGACATTGTCTTTGGATTTCCTATGCTCCTCCACACGTGTACATATATTTCTTTTTGTTTGGCCGACGTATGTGGCAGTGCAGTCATTACATTTAAGTTTGTAAACAACATTATTTTCCAAGTGTCTTTCTTTTTTATCTTTACCCTTTACAATAATATTGCACATCTGACTATGTATCTTTGGAATAGTTGTTATGTTGTTACGTCTCAAAGAATGCTGCACACGCTCATAGAAACCGCCGATGTATGGTATGCCAACGCAATTACGATATGTATTATCCCTTGACCGTTGTTGTGGTTGTCTCGTTGTTTTGACTTGCGACAGTCGTTTTTTGACATATTTATTAATGAACTCAACAGGGTAATCATTTTCGAGCAGCAAATTCTTAACAATATTAATGTTTTTCTGATGAAAACATCTACTTGATAACCCTACTGCTCGGTCAACTAAATTGTACACCATGGCAATTTTTTGGTTAATCGGATGTTGAGATTTAAAATGCAAAAATCTGCCAGAGAAAGTTGGTTTTGTGTACCAATCAGTTTTTATATTACCTGCTTCATTCACCAATAAAACGTCTAAAAAGCTTATGGATTTGTTTACTTCCATTTCATGTGTAAATTGGAGTCTATTGTTATATGAAAAAAGAAATGTATGTACACGTGTGGAGGAGCATAGGAAATCCAAAGACAATGTCATTTCCGAGCATAAAGAAAGGTACAACCATGTTTTCAATTTCGAAGATTACCGTATTAAAGACAGGGAGAGTAATCTAAATAAAAGATTGATCTCGGAAATGATGTACATACATTTACAGAAAAACGGTATAAATAAAAAGGAGGATACCCAAAAACTAAATAATGTATACACACACTTGATTTACCAGCTGAAAAGTTAAATGTGAATACATATATTCTGTTTATGTACATCGAACAGATGAGGTGATGTGTGACGTCACTTGTAAACAAAACCGCGCTAAAGATCAGGAATCGCGCGCATTATATATAAGCGACGGCTGTTGGCTACTTCCTCACTTCTGAGAAATTAGCCGACAGAGCAATACAAATAATAACTGTGTCGCTCGGCGTCTCTCGTCCCCCGCTATTAAATAGCCGGGGGAAAAACATCATTGAGATGTACAAAAATCACGACAGCACCGATATGTAAGTTCTCTAAAAATATTGTTTTTTTTTAAAAATTGTTCTGTAACTTTATATTTATATTTACAATAAAAACTTTCGACAGTGTCCTGATGAGGGCGACAATGTTCGCCGAAACGTTGACGATATAAGAAAAGGGCCTTTTTATTTTTTTAACCCTTTTCTACACGATTGCCTCGGAGAGATCGATAAAGCCAACAAGCACATTAAACAACTACCGAGGGATAAAGTCATATTTAGATTGTGTGACATACACATCTAAGAATACATTCAGGTTTATTCGTTGGACCAGCTGTGAGATTTTAAATTTTGAAAGCTTGAATCTTTGCTGATTGCAAAAGTTGTCCAACGAATAAACCTTAAAAGTGTAATATAATCCCTCTGATTCATTAAACTGATCACGTTACCTTACTAATTAAATATCAAACATAGTGGCGTAGATGGCATGAACACTTGCGATTGTAATTTTTTGTAATTGTTTATGTGATTTTGTAACTTTATAATATGTAACCATAGTGAATGTTACGACTAAAACAGTTCTTAAACCTAGAATTTTATTATATTCTATAAAAGGTGTCGAAGTTCAGATATTTAGTGACCCATTTTTAAGGGGTTATGCCTGAGTTAAACCTGGAAAAAAACAAATTATTAGTTATTAGATATTTTACATATTTTTAAACAATTATATATCTATACTTACTATACAAACAATTCCATGTGTGAAGTATTAAATTTGATCAGATTTTTCCCTTTGCCGTATGAATTCTCAGCATTCGGGTGCTGAATATAGACCAAACTGGATGGACAATCTTCTAAATGTCTTTCTCCTCAGCTTGAACGGAAGGGATTACTGAAAAATAAAAATTTTAAATATTGAGAAACACATAAGTTCATAATATTCATAATTATAGTGAATTATGCATATGTTCACATGCGTAACATTCTTTAAACTTACCTTAGCCAATTTCCCTCCATTCAAGCCGTGACGAAGGATTCCCTGAAGCTCTCCAAAAAATTTCAGCTTGATTGGGCTGATGGTTCTTGAGAAATCCTGCGGCAAGTGATCTAAAATCATAAAAATTCAAAACATGAGAAAAATGAATTTAAAGTTTATGCAAGACACTTATGTATACTTATCGAGTAGTACTTACATGAACTGCTTGGCATATTTCTTTTATATTTTAACATAAAATACCTATATATTATGGGATTTATCAAGACCCGGGTGCTGTACATGTTGATGTACCAGTATCAAAAGCTGAAATTGAAATTTAATTTTTTGATACGAATTCACAATCAACATATTTTACATGAATATAATTTTTGTAATTGCTTACCCATTTTTTAACAGGATTGTTAACAATTACAGTAGACTATGAGCTGCTTTGAGACTATCTAACACACAGCCGTGCACATGATATTCATAGTCCGTATATCTAAAAATAAAGAATACACTCACAAAGAACCAATTCTTCACAAATAATGTTATTTATAGTCCAAACACTTATCTAAATTTGAAGATTAGTAGACTCAGAAGTTATCATAACAGCACAACATCCAGCTTGCACTAAACTACAGACAGCAGACGAAACAGCTGATGTGTGAATGCAAACTCGACTAGGTCGGTAAAATAGAGATTTCCCTTTCCATACGCTGTAAGGTGCCATCTTTTCAGCCGGTAATTTAAATTTGCACTTATGTTTTTTTATCCCTTTATAAGTTTGATTAAAAACTTACAAGACTAGATTTAAATTCTAAATTTATTTTATTTTGAACATTTAAAATAAAAATAAAATCTATGATTTTATAAAAATTAGTTATTTACAGTTTGTAATGATTCAGTAAATAATATGTGTGTTTTTTTTAATAAAATTGCATTTTCAAAAGGAGTTTGTAAACGCATTTAATTTTACATTTTCTATGAAAATGCAATTGTTTTGAATAATCAAAAGTGCTATAAGACAAAACATCAATAATACGCAATTTTGAAAAATTATATTCTTTTAGTATTTGGCCTATAGCTTTGTAGCGGATTTTTTTCGGGCAAAAAGGACTTCAGCAGCTTATTCTACAGTAAATTTGCCTTAAAAAAATCAAATAAAAAATTTTTTTATTTTTTTGAATTTTAACTCAGGCATAACCCCTTATATGGATACAGTTAATAGTTGTTTTTGTAACCAATTATTTTTCTAAATTTAATAATAAATTTTTCATGAATAAAAATAATTATTTCACTTTACTTGTTTGTCGCAGGAATTTCTTTCCTATATAATCTGACAGTTGTGTGTAACCTCCCGCAATCGAAATAGAAAATATTTAAAAAATAAATAAAAACATTTTAACAATGAATCAGTTTATAAAAAGTTTATTTATTTTGTACTGCTATATATTCAAATAAAACTAAATACTAATCTAATTATATACCATTAATCATGTTGATCATTATGTACGAATTTGACTTGATTATTTCACACTGTTTTAAAACGACACTGTTTTAAAATATTAAATTTATGTCATATTTCACAATATTTGATGATAATATTTTAAATTATTAATCAAAATATCCCCGTTGACTGTTGTAAACATAAACAATGTTTAACCGTGAAACATCGTCTGCATCTGCGCAGCATGTATAAGTATATATTTATATTGATGCATGATGTCTATATATTATTTAGGGAATACGTATAGTGGACGTAACCGGACGAATTGATCAGCTTTCATTTTTCTCTCTTGAGGATCATTGAGGAGCCCGAAATTTCACTTTACAATATTTATTGATGGAAGCAATTCAGGAAATGTGACCCTGATGTGATTTTGTTAGTTTTGTCGTAAGCTTTCGTTTAAGTAGTCCTATATGACAAACAAAGCTGTCAAAGTGAAGAAAACGGTAAGTCGAGTTTCGAACAATGCCTATGAGATGTATAATAGGGTCTGGCTAGCACACGACGGCGGCGCACGTACTAACGTACCTACCGCGGACGCGCTGCCGCGCCCCTTGATAATTGCGATTCGTAGTGTTTTTCGCACGTTGCTCCGGTTGTCTAGACATTCTGATTACAGATAATCATTTTCTGAAGTATTTATGAATGAAATGTGTGGGGTAATCATTATCGAATAATAAACCTTGTATAATATTAATGTGTTACTGATGAAAACGTTTATCTGATAACTTCACCGCTCTGTCAACTAGATTGTACACCATTGCAATTTTTTAACTAATCGGATTTTGAGATTTAAAGTGCAAAAATCTGCCAGAGAAAGCTGGTTTCCTGTACCAATCAGTTTTTATTCCACCTGTTTTATTAATCAATAATACGTTCAAAAAACTTATGGATTTAAATGTATTTAGATGAGTGTGTACACACTATCTAATATGATTTTATCCCTCGGTAGTTAGTTAATATTCTTTTGTTCACTTATAACGATCCCTCCGAGGTAGTGGTTACGAAAGGGTTTAAGAAAACCAAATCCCTTTCTTTTTAAAAACGACGTTTCGGCGATCATTGTCGGCTGATGAGGGCGACAAAAGAATATTAACTTATGGATTTTTCACTTCCATTTCATACGTAAATTGGAATTATCTGAATTAAATAGTTTTAACGTTTCGTCTACTTTTTCTTTCGGAATGCAAGTAATAATGTCGTCGACATAACGGAAAAAACACTGGTTGATAAGTTTGTTTTGAAATGCATTCCGTTTCGAGATCATCCATAACAATTGCAGCGAATAATCCCGAACTCGGAGAGCCTATAGCTGTACCAAAACGTTGTTTATAAAATTTACCATTCAATTGGAAGTACGTTATTCATAAGCAGATTATAAGCATCTAAAATCTCGTGAAGTGGAATTTCAAACTTTCTCACTATTTGTATGTATCTTTTTTTGATACTATGCATGACTAATGCTTTATCAATATTTTTATATAACGATTTTACATCTAAGCTAACAATACAGTGGTCATTAAAAATGTTTATATTTTTTATTTTTTCTATGAAATAGTAACTATTTTTTATGTATGAACGAGGGTTCTCAATACCATTTTGTAAAATTTTAAATAGATATTTTGATAAAAAATATGTTGGCGAACCTTTTGTTGAAATAATAGGCCTCAGAGAATATTCTTTCTTGTGAGTTTTTGGTAAACCATATGTCTTTGGTAGACAGCTATCAGTTTGTGTGAGAAACTGTTTTTTATATCTTTTACCAAATTTCATTCCTCATTTCATTCCACATATTTGTTAGTTTCTGAACATTCAACTGCAATTTCGATAACGGATTTTTCTTAATTATACTGTATGTGCTAATGTCAGCTAAAAGATTTTCCATCTTGTCAATATAATCGTGTTTATACATTGCAACCATTACGTAATAAGTAAACAAACCGCGCGAAAGACTGTGAAACTTTTCGCAATACATAAGCGACGGCTATCGGCTACTTCCTCACTTCCGAGACAGTAGCTGACAAAGCCGCATTAATAATAGCTGTGTCACTCGATCGGCCTCTCTTTTCCCCCGCTGTTATCTAGCCGGGGGAACGGATATCGAGAGGTACTCAAATCGAAACTGCTCCAGTATGTAAGTTTTCGAAATATCGCATTTGTATTTATTTCTCTGTCTTTTAAAAATTGTATATTTATGTAATAAAATTCTCGACAGTTTCCAGATGAGGGCGACAATTGTCGCCGAAACGTCGTTTTTTATAAAGAAAGGGATTTTGATTTCTTAAACTCTTTCTGAACCACTGCCTCGGAGAGATCGATAAATCAACAAAGAATATAATTAAACCAACTACTGATGGATAAAATCAAATTAAATAGTGCATGCACACTTATCTTAATACATTTAACAGACAATTATTTTGAAAGATATCACTGAATCATACAGAAAATCGTAGTGAAAGTTTGAGTAAGGTTTCATTGAATCGTAAAACTCGATTCCTTTTTTAGTCTATTTGGATATTTTATGGAGTCTGAATTAATTGCTTCTCGGAAGCAACTTCTAATTTATTTAGCGAAGCTTCTGAAATTGGTTACAGCAGTCTTTCTATAAAGATTCTCGAAAAATCGATTTGAATCTTTCAAGTAATATTGTAAGGGTTCGTTTTTCTTAGATCAGGATAGAGAGGAATAAGGAGAGAGAAAATAAATACACAGGTTCGTCTATGCTGTCACGTACCTAGGCTTTATTTATTTCAACTCGCTAATATATAAGTCAGCGAGCGAATAATCCCCGAACGAGTCTTACCGCCGCTTTTATTTGAAAACACGTACAATACACGGTGAAACAAATCAATCACACCTTGATCTGCGCTCACGCCCTCTCCCACTCTCTCTCTCTAATCATCCGACGCACACATACAGTAGACGACGCGTATACATTTAATATACATATAACGCGAGAAAAGGCGCGAATTTGCCAAACGCTATACATTAGACAACGCGCACTATTTACATGAAGGAACGCTTTCTATTTACACGGGAAGGGACAGGACCGTTACAATATCTAAAATAAATTCTGGTAAGCTTATAGGTAACATTTTCAATTTTACAATATAATCATTTGATAATCTTTCTAGAAGCTTTCATGAAATATTCCAAAGTAAGCTTTGTTGAATTTTTCTTAAATCTTTTATAAAGTTTCCTTATAGCTTACACCGGAGCTTCATTGTATTTTTCATTTGTGGGCTTGCGGATAATTGAATGCTATATGGGAATTATCATAAACCCTTATATACTCTAAATACTTTAAACGCAGATAAAAAATAAATAAACAAATTATCTCCTGGATTTGGGTGATGATCACACGTAACATTTGATATTATCATCACAATAATGCCTTTGGGTAAGTGGTCTAAATGAATGCTCAGTAATCTTATGCACTCGGGTTCGAATCCAACTACAGACGATTTTTTGTTGAGTGCTGTAATTAATGAGCATCAAATAATAATTTAAAACTGATAATCATCATGGGGAATTTATATTTTGTTAATTCATTCAAATAGTTCAAATGATGGCTTTAATAAACGATTAATAAATCATGTAATAAGGAAAAATAATAAATTAAATTATTTAAAAACGGTACTTTGAAAAAAACGATTATAAAATAATCCTTAATTAATTGACTAATCTATTTATTATCGTTGATACTTTTTTTGTAAATAATTTTGTTTATTATCGTTCCTAAGTTAATAGTATTACATGATTCCTTAATCTTTCGTTAATATCACCGAATCAACTATTTTATCGAAATAATTAAAATTTAAGCTTTTCTAAAGATTAATAGGATGCCGATCTTTCGGGAACCTTTTGCAAAAGAATGTTGCGACCGATTTCGAAAGCTTCACTAAATAATTTGGAAGTTGCTACTGGGAAAGAATCGAATCAGACTTGCTTAGCCTCCCAAACAGACTAAAAAAAGATTCAAGTTTTGTCATGTTATAATGTCATGTAAGAACATCATGCCATTCTATTACATGTACCATAGAGTTAAATTGAAACTTTGAATAATAACATATTGACGCTACGTTCTGAGCGTGTTTGTGACGCCATGCAATGCCCAATTTACCGGAAGAATGGTAGTTTAAACTCCCATGGTAAATACGGCGTTATCGTGATCGGTCACCAAACGTCAGCTAGAATGCGCAGAACGTGGTAGCAGTCGCAATTATTCAAAGTTTTAATTGTACCCGATTGTACCTTTTCACACGCTATTCACCTTTTTACATGCTGCAATTTGGTCAAGTGTTTACATAAATACGTATATATTTATAATCCTCCCACTTTTAAGGGTTTATGCCTGAGATAAAATCTTAAAAAAATCAATTTTTTTTATTGACTTTTTTCATAGGAATAATATGGTCAAGTCCGTTTTGCCAAAAAAAAATTTGTTGGAAAGCTGCAGACTAAAAACTGAAGGCATGCGAATAGCTTATTTTAAAAAAACCGTAATTTCCGCGGTTTTATTTGTCAGTACTATGTAACTGAACATTATTATTTTTAGCGCTTTTATCGCTTCTCATATGTGATATATTTATGATATTTGTATGTAAAATATAATAAAAATATCTATTATGCATTAAAAATTCGTTAAAATATATTAATAAAATGAGCAAAATTATGCAATATTAGAAATTTGCAAAGTTGCTCATTCTCATATTTGCGCTTTTTTGTTTATTTAAACTGAAAATTTATAAAAAAAAAAACATGTTATTATATATTATCCTTTGTAACAAACCAATTAGACAGAAATATTCGCTAAGAAATAAAGTTATGAAAGTAACGAGTTTTGAATTTGGCGCTTATCGACTGAGCCGTGCGATATTCTTTCGGAAAGGTTATTCGCCTAGATACCTGTTTTACCATACAGTTCAGGATTCACGAGCAATAACACTTGCTTTGAATTTTGATACCTTATACTTTTATTCTGCATTGCTCAATATTATTAAATAATTAATTTTATAATATTGATAGCATTTATGGTTAAGAAGTATAGTGCTCAATTAGTATAAAATTTGTGATCAAGATGAGTGCAGACTCAAGAAATAGAGTTCCAGGATCATCAGATAGAAAAAGAAGATTTGGAAGAAGAAAAAAAAGATCAAAGATTTTTAATCTGAAACAACAAAAGGAAGTTCCAGCATCAGCATCGACATCAACACCTTTACATCAACCAGAACCAGCAACAGCAATCACTTCAGCACCTACGCCTGATACATTTCCTTCGTCATTCAGGGCACGGAGTCCAAGATCTGCTGTGCAAGCTTCATCAGGTACTTCAGCATCATTTATACAGCCAGAAATTCCTGTGTCTAGGTCTAGACAAAAATTAAAATCTAATTATTTAGAACTTAGTGTTATTCAAAACAGGATATTTGATGTTTCTTTGCTTCTGCCAGGATTACAGCAATTTCTGGCTTGTAAAGCTTGTGGTGGATGTGTTAAAGTTGATGTACGAGGTCTTGGTAGCAAGTTAGCCATCACCTGTACTTCGTGTAATGCAGTTGCTTTCATTGACTCTAGCAGAAAAATTGGAAAAGAGAGTAACGCATATGAAGTAAACAGACGTGCAGTTCTACCCATGAGAATTCTTGGTCATGGACACACTGCTTTGAGTACTTTATGTGGAGTAATGGATTTTCCTACTACAATTGTTCATAGTAATTTTGACAAAATTAATCAGGACTTGAAAGAAGCAAGCCGAAGTATAGCATAGGAGTCTATGAAAACAGCTATGCAGGAAGATTGCAGTGGGGAAAATCAAGAGGATGATCGGCAAACTGTATCAGGCGATGGTAGTTGGAGGAAACGATGACATTCTTCCCTTCAAGGCGTTTCAACATTAATACGCCATGCCAACGGAAAGGTGATTCATGTTGATCCAAAGTAATCATTTTGCCTAGCTTGCGAAAAACACCCAGAAGAGGATACAACTCAGTACAAGGAATGGTATAAAGCTCACCAAGAAAAATGTTCTGCTAATCACGAAGGAAGCTCTGGCAAGATGGAAATGGATGGCATAGTCGAAATGTTCCAGAGATCCGAGTCCATCCATGGTGTAAAGTACAGAAATTATGATGGAGACGGAAATTCCAGAGTCTTCAAAGCACTTGCTGACGCCAAACCTTATGAAGATTTTACCATCACAAAAAAAGAGTGTGTAGGACATGTTCAGAAGAGGATGGACTCGAGACTCAGAAATCTGAAGAAAAGCTTAGCCGGAAAAAAACTATCTAATGGCTTGGGCATTGGTGAAAGAAACCGTCTAACTACTCAAAGGATTGATCAGTTGACGAAGTACTATGGTAATGCTATCCGAGGCCATAGTAATTCTGTTGATGAAATGTCGAATGCTATTTGGGCAATATTTCATCACAAGAAATCAACAGATGAAAATCCTACTCACCACCTTTGTCCACAGGGATCAAGATCTTGGCGCAAGTGGCAGAAAGCCAAGGCAAACAACAACTTAAAAAACTTCCACTATCGACATATCATTCCTGCTGCCATCATGAATGCAATTGATATCAGGACTTGACGAAGCGAGACTTGCTTGAGAGATGCATTGGAGGCTTGAAGTAAAGCAGTAATGAAAGTTTTAACCAATCTGTTTGGAAGCTCATCACCAAGCATAGTTTCAGTGGTCTGACAGTCCTTGATATTGGTGTCTACATTGCAGTCACTTGCTTCAATGAAGGCAAAGCAGGAATGCTTCAAGTTATGAAGAAATTTAGCGTCAAACCGGGATCCTCTGCAGTAAACTGGACCGAGACTCAGGATAAAGAGCGGCTTCTCTTGTCAGACAGAAGAGAATTGGAGTCCACACTAGAGGCACATCGAGCCAGAAGGAAGAGAAGTCATCAGGATGACGACTCTTACAAAGCTGGAGCTTTTTAAACATTACACAAAAATACTCACACCATACACAACCTCACAATTAAACATTAAACATAATTCATAACACAAACATTGAAAACAATTTTACAATTTTTTGTTCTTTTTTTAATGTTTTGTTTCATTTTTTTAATTTTAAAATCAAATAATTTTCAATTTGAAATAAAAAGCACATACACGGCATCAGCTTTGTAAGCAGTCTGTAGCTGGAATGGATATAGGTCAGAGAGAGAGAGAGAGAGAGAGAGAGAGAGAGAGAGAGAGAGAGAGAGAGAGAGAGAGAGAGAGAGAGAGAGAGAGAGCAAGCTAAACAGCTGATTAGTGTTGTCTGCTTCCTTTCCATCAGCTCATCTGGACTATTTTTTCTAACCTTCAACTTGACACTTAATGGTAGTGCTACTCTTCTGTTCATCACATGTAAGTATCTAAACTTATTTTTTAACAATAAAAGCATTTTTATAACTTAATTATAAAAATGTTTCAAATTTAGAAAAATTACATTTTTTTATAATTTTTCATTTTATTTTATTTCAGATGACTGGACACTTTTCAGCTTTTGGACCATCCTCAAAATTTACAAAGATGACCAGGATACACCTATCATTCATTTAAAAAAGGTTCAGGTGTGAAGAAAAATTGTAAGTATATTTTTTATTATTAAATGTTCAAGCAAACTTTAAATGCCTTTTTCTCAAGTTTTGAATTTTTATGATCTTAGGTCAGTTGCCGCAGGATTTCTTAGGAACAATAAGACCAATCAAGCTGAGAACTCCAGGAAAGCCTTCTTCACTGCTTGAACGGAGCAGAATTTGCAAAGATAAGTTTAAAGTGAATGTTATGTATGTAAACATACGTAACATTCACTATAATTACTTATATTATAACTTATGCGTTACTAAATATTTAAGATTTTTATTTTTCAGTAATCCCTTCCCTTTAAGCTGAGGAGAATTACATTTGCAAGATTTTCCATCCAGTTTGGTCTGAATTCATCACCTGGATGCTGAGAATTCTTACGGCAAAGGGAGAAAAATGATCAAATTTAATACTTTACACATGTAATTGTTTGCAGAGTAAGTATAGATATATAATTGTTTAAAAATATGTAAAATAACAATTAATATGTACACTTTAAGCAGGAAAAAATTTTTTTTAAATATTACTTATAAATAATTTTTTTTTGCCTATTAACTAATAATTTGTTTTTTTTCAGGTTTAACTCAGGCATAATCCATTAAACGCTTATTTATTTATTTCAAATCGATTGCTTTTTATAAAAGAAGTTGCCAATTTATTTATTGATACCATAACTTTCCATTGTTAAAATTAAAATTGAAATTTATGTAAAATCGAAGGTATAGGAGAAGTAAAACTAAAGAAATGGTAATCTGACCAACAGACCCTTAACGTGAATATGTTTACGCGTTAATATTTTCATAGACAGATAGATTTAAATTTTTACCATATATGGGTTGGAAATCGAGATTTCGAAAATGAACTTTGATTAAAACAATGAAATAACCGCGTATAGATAGAGTAAACTCTTAGATTTTTTGTGACATTAAGGTTATCAAAAGTTATAAAATTAATCTTCAATTCTTACAGGAAGAAACGACCTTATACTTGCCAGCCTTTTACCTTTAAAAGGTTTATTTGTGGGGGGGGGGGGGGTGCGGGAAGATTTCACTACTTTTACCTAAATAAGTTATAAATTTAAACATTAATGGACATATGCTTATGTATTATTGCAATAATAATTATTTTTTCGACACCGTTTGTAGAGCAAATAGTTATTTTTCGATCATTATTATTCAAAAAAGAAATATCTAACGCGTAGTATGAGTTTTAGCTTATAAACTAGCAGAAACCGACAGTAGACTAATACTTCATACAGAGATGAGTGGAGAGATGCGCAACGCTGTAGTCGTCGGTGTGGCAATTTTGAAGGCAGTTGAGCCGGTTCCCGAGTTATGAGGTACCATATGGTGCGAAACAAGATTCAAAGCAATGTGAAAATCCTTTACTAAAAGAAAGGTGAAAACTCCTCGGAAAACAGGTAGAAAGAGGGGTAGAAAGCACAGCAGCGAGTATTTTCTCTCCGCGCTGCTCCGAGACGGTTCCGAGATTTTCGTGCACTCGGCCCTCGGTCAGCTACCTGAAGCTCCTTCGAGCTAATCCGTTTTATTGCGGTCTTATTGTTGTCTTCTTTCAAAAATAAAATTTTTAAAGAAACAATTTTAATATATTTAATCATAGTATAATAAAACGGCTTTTTTTAAATAACAAGGAAGTTTGAACAAAAAAAATCGGTTAATATTAATATTAACATTATTAAAAAAATATTTTAGATTTTCTTACTATTTCTATTGCTATTATTAACATAATAATACAATGTTAAATTAAATATTGTTATACATATTATAGAATACGTGGTTTTTATGAATGTTTTTTTTTGTTTATTTGTTTATCCAAAGAGTGGAAGAAATGCTTAATGCACCTTGACAGGAATTGTGCGAAATTCCCCGTGCGTGGGACACTCCGGGCGAAAGATAGGCATATTTACTAAAACTTCCACTCTTATAGGACCATAACACTTTTTTACTATTTAATAAAACTACTTTTCTTTGGAAATTTCTTATTTACAAATTTTTAAATTAGAGATAACTAATAATACCTAGCATTGTACAAGTAATAATTATTGTTACATTTTAGCGGTTTTATATTTATGTTTACTTATGTCTAAGTACTTATTATTTCTAACAAATAAAGGAAACATTGGAAAATAATATAATGTTAATATAATGCATAATATAATTTTACTTTGCGACGTAGCAATAATTATTGCTGCGTCGTGAATAATATTCTCTTGCCAGCTGACTCACTCTCGGTGAAATGACAGCTCCTGGAGCGGAGCCAGCGCTCGGTGGCGCTCGCAGGAGTTGCCTCTAACCGACCGCGTGCGGAGCGCAGGATGTGAGCTCCCGAGTCACACCTGCGCGGCACGTTGGCGCTCGGGAGGGGGCACGGCAGGAAGCGAGACGGCGACCGCACACGCGCGGTTACATGCACGCCGCGGTGTGTAGAGGGGAGCGCGTCTGTATGTGGAAGAGAGAGAGAGAGTCGGTGCGCGTGGGAGAGAGAGAGGGAATCGGCGCGCGGGAGAGAGAGAAGTTGGCGAGAGTGAGAGAGAGAGAGCATGTGGCGTATGATAGAGGGGCGAGAGCGAGCGCTCTCGGTTATCGACCGTGATCGAGCGGGAGTGAGAGGGCGCCTGCTATCGGGCTACGAATTGGCAATATAGATGCAATGTACTGTACAGGGGAATTGTACAGTACATCATATAGTGATATAGAGGCTTTCTTTTTCTAGCATAGAGGAACATGGCGGAGATCTTGTATGCAGTGAAGCTCCAATATAGATCGATGGAATTTGAATCTCGCGCGGCTGTTTCGTTATCTATAGGGGGAGCCACTGGATGGGGATCGATATCGATTGATGTATTTTTATCAGTAAAGGGGGCGCAGATTACAAGATTAGTCAAGGATATAGAGGGCGATAATTGTTTTCCAACCAATGAATAAATTAGGATTTGGAAAAGAGGGCGCTGGAGGAAACTCACTGATAAAGGAATAGATTGGTGGTAGTTTCGGGAAACCAATAGGGGATTTTTCTAGGAGATAGGACCAATGATGTAATTTTGGAGGCCGGGCTTGCGTTTCCGTGAAGAAGGAGGCCGGGTGGGAAACGCGGCATCCTTCCTCGTTCGGAGCGTCGGCCTCGGCCATTCCGTTCCTGGAGCCTGATTGAGTCAGTCGTTTTCAGCAGATATCGTTCTTTCCCTTGGTAATCCAGAAGCCATCTTGGAGATAACCAGGCGTGCTGTTTCGTTCATTTTTGGAATTGTGGAGGATTTTTGGAGGTTTGGAGGAAGCTAGAGGAATTTGTGGGTAGCGGAAATTTGTATTGGTGAGAAGTTGAAAGTATAAATATTGAAATTGATTTAATAAGGGAATATCCAGGACGTTGTGGAATTCGGGTCGTGTGGCATAGTGGATATTTTCGCGCGTTTTTTTCAGCGGATGGCGTTTCCCTTTTCTTAGAGTTTCTCTAATTAAAATCATCCGTAGAGGAAATTTTCGTGGTCCTTTTCAGGTTTTCTCCGAGCGGCTGTGGAGTTAGTAATTTGGCCGCGTGCCCATGTTTTTATAATTCGAATCATTATCAACTTTGTTTGCCGCATATAAATGTATAGAGAGGAATTACAATATATTTGTGTTTTATTATTCTTAAATATTGGAGTTAATAATTTGTAAACCTAATTGCCACCACTTTCCCGTTTTCTACCATCTGCAGGAACACCACGAGTTGGAGAAAGGAAGATAGCCGTGCAAATATAAATAATTGTATACTAACTGGAATTCCCGTGCGGGCGGGAAAATTCCACGTTACAACTTAATTAAATGTTATGTTATTATATAAATACTAGCCCGTAAGAAAATCTCTCTGAAAATCTAGAATACTTTTTAATAAATTTAGTCAAAATTAACCGATTTTTTGCATTCAAATTTCCTTCTTATTAAAACAAATGCCGTTTTATTGTACAGTTATTAAATATATTAAAACTGTTTATTTAAAACTTTTATTTTTGAAAGATGACAACAATAAGACCGCAATAAAACGGATAGCTCGAAGGAGTTTCGGGTAGCTGACCGAGGGCTGAGTGAACGAAAATCTCGGAACCGTCTCTCGGAAAAGAGCTCGGAGACAAGATACTGTAGCTGCAGTAGACTCGGAGTACACATACAGTTTACTATATCTGCTTTTCGAGAAATTTACACCTTTTATTTTAGTAAAGGATTCTCACATTGCTGTGAATTTTGGTTCGCACCGTATAGTACGTCACAACTCGACAACTAGCTCGGCTGCCTTCAAAATCGCCGCGCCGACGCCTACAGCGCTGTGCATCTTCCCACTCGCATCTCTGCTTCATATCTTCGTTATAGGAATTGTGACGTCTTGCATACGCAATCACGTGATCGCGTACGCGACTAAAGCGCGAGATTTGAAGTCGTCAAAAATTAAAAGCAGTCAAGGCATTTCTGTCGGTGGTCACTGAACGCTAGGAAATAGATATAGAATTATAAATTTAGGTGCAGTACATTAAGAGTAGAGTAGTTATATTATAAGGACGGGGAAGCACTCATGGCCTAATAAATCCTAACGATGGGGAAACACTTGTAGCCACCATCGTAAAACGCTGTAAAATCGAGGCGAGCGCAAGCTGGTCGGGGGCTAGTGACGGAAAAACCCGATGGATCTATTAGGGTACGAGAGCGAGAGTTTGGCGCCGAAAACTCATTAGCTAGGTGTCCGCGCCCGACTCTCTGCTCCTCCTCGCAACACACTCATTCGTCAGCTAAGGGTAGCGCCGGCGGCTGATTGGACCATACGATCAACTAACACCACCTCCTCACCGGAGACTGGGCCCAGCAGCTTCTTCACCGGAGAGCGAGCAGGAGTCAGAGACGCGCCGTGACATAGAATAGATCGTGCTCGAAATTTTCTGTACGTTTTGGTGAAATATACGTAGAAGGTTATTCTACGGACTTGTTAACTTAAAATCAAAGTGCAATTTTCTTTCATCATAATGATTTCTATCGCGATTGAGAGTACATTTCTATGCTCGCTTGAATTACCCGCGTAGTTATATTATAGTATTCAAAGACATCGTGCCAAATGTGGGACGTCACACTGGTGCTAAGTGTGGGGTGAATTTCAACTCAATCGCGAAGAGTTCAATAAAAAAAAATTTTTTTCCTTTGATTATTGTAATTGCGTTATTTCTATTAAATTTTTGAAAAGTGTTTACATTTCGAATTTTAAAACGTGTCAAAAAATTTTATTTTATTCGTTCCTAATACTAGAATCTCGTTGCACGTAAATTCTCTGACTTTCGCGTGACTAAAGTTCAAGTGAAGCTTTGTTAGCAAAGCTCGAGCAAACCTTTTAGTTAGTTGCAGATTTTCTGAGCCACTTAACAATAAGTTATATTCTACGGACACTAAGTGCTTATAGACATTTTCGTTTAAGTGATAAAAAAAATTCAGTGTAAATTGCGCGCTGTCGTTTCCCCTCTCCAAGTTTTCCTCGGTTTCCTTGGAGGCGAAGGATAAATATCAGGGATTGTACAGCATAAAGTCCGAAGATAACTTTATGCTCTAGACAGCTGTAATCGTAAGTTATTTAAAAATATTATTTGAATGACCACTTAGGTAGGGCGTCGTATTACAAAATACATAAAGTAGTTATTTAGTGAGAAACTACTACCAGGCCTAAGGAAATTATGCATGCTTTGGCAAATTGTTGTCTATTCTCAAAAAAAAAAAATAATAATTATAATAACAAAACATTTTGATAATTATATTTTCAATGAATTATTCAATTTCAATAAATTATTGTAAGGTCGCGTTTTGATAGAAATCTATTTCAGTTTCGAATACAAGTTTCATAGTCCGGCTTCTATAAAACACTTTATGCACGTAAAACTGTACTTTATTGGAAAATACTACTTGTTTTAAGAAATACTATTTTATTAAATTCATTATAAACCTTACAAATTATAACTTGAATTAACTAACAATTTGTCGAACCTAGAAAGGTATAGGTGCGTAAATTAAGTCTATTGAATCATGGCTCCGTTCCGAGATGCCTATCGAAAAATTAAAACTATCAAGCGAAAATCGAAATCCAAGAGAGACAATAGCAACGAGAGACGTTTAGCCTTAAGGAACAATAGTGATTCGAGCTCTTTCTCTGATTTCGATTCTGTTACATCAAGTAGTACCGAAACTAGTTCAGGAAACTCGTCGAGAAATTCTTCCACCATTATTCCCAACTTTAGCGGATCGAGCGACTCCTTAGAGGATTTTTGTCGCGCTTGTCGTGATACCTACGAATCTGTCTCTGAAACAAATCACTTTTTCTTGTTAAAGGTAATTAGATCTAAGTGTACGGGAGAAGCTTCTAAATATCTCGGCGGCAAAAGTAATTACTCAAATCTAGAAGCATTTTTAAGCGATTTAAAACAAGGTTTTGATTTGCGCGATAATTATAACTCTTTAATGATAGAATTATCAAATGCCGTGGAAAAGGAAAATGAAACAGTTAGACCGTACGGTATTCGTATTAAAGATCTGCTAGCTCGTTTGACCAATTCTATTCGAAATACATTCTCAGCGGATAAAGTTTCAGGGACAGAGGCGGGCGCTAGCGACAACGCAGTTCATTGCTTCATTGAAGGGTTGCGCCATAATTCAGTGGGCGATAGAGTGAGGGTGCGAATTCAAGAACACTCGAAGAAGCCATGAACACTGCCCTAGAGGTAGAAAAATCTCAAGACTGGAGAGATACCCTTCATGCTGGATGCTCTAATTTTAGAGCACCCGTCCCTATAGCCTTAATCACTGAATCAGCAATGAACCCAGCTGTTCGATGCTACTCATGTAATGAGCTAAGCCACATCGCTCGATTTTGTCCCACTGGCGGAGTCAGTTAACAGAATTCTCGCGGCCGTTTCTCGTACAGGGGAAACACTCGCAGTTCTCGAAGGAATATCAACCGCGGATTCTACAATCGAAATTTTAATCACAACGAATATAGTCAGTCAAATCATTTCCAGTCAAATTACAATCAAAATCAAGGCGAAAATGATAGCAAGTCAAAAAAAAGTCAAAACACACAACCTTTTAACTCAAGCGCGACTCACAGCAGCGGCGCGAACGTGAGTCAAGAAAATCCAGCGCGCCATGCACCCTGCGTATCTATTATTGCACCGAAAAATTAAAATCGAGCGAATCACCTAAAATATTGCTGAAAAATGAAGCTTGGAATAAGGAATTCGTTGAGTTTCTTATCGATACTGGATGTCCTATTAATATAGTAAAACATAGAGCCATAAAATCTAGTATACACATAAACACCAAAGTAAATTATAATCTTGTTGGAATAGGATCAGATACAGTAAAAACTTGCGGTGAAATGACAATAAATCTCGATGGAATAGATATACAATTTCAAGTAGTCTCCGATAATTTCCCTGTAAAAACAGATGGTACAATAGGAGTAAGTTTTTTAGAGAGTAAAGAAGCAAGTCTTAGTTTTTCAAAACATAACGCAGGTAGTATAAAATTCGATTCCAAAATTTACCCTTTCATCAAATTTTCTCACGTTAAACTTCCACCGAGAAGTAAAACTTTGATATCATTACACACTCAACCAACTGATTTGCGAGAAGGGTATCTGCCAAGGATTGATGTTGGTCCAAACGTTTATTTAGGTGAAACTCTCGTTACCCAAGGTAATAATTCTGTCCCGATTTTTGCAATCAACACCAGCATGGAAACAGTAGATGCTATTTTTCCAGCACCTGAACTTGAACCTTTTGAAATTCCAGGCTAGTCATCCGAAAATATTGAAAAAACTAGTAATAATAATCAAGTTAGTGCAGACAGATTGTCAAGATTACTAAAACTCATTAACTTAAATCATTTAAATGAAAAAGAGAAAAATAGTATACTAATTTTGCTTGGTAAATATAGTGAACAGTTTTTTTTAGAAGGAGATACTCTTGAAGGCACTCTAGCTGTTGCTCATAAAATCAATATGATACACAATATTCCTATTCGTACAAACCAATACAGATTACCTTATTCTTGAAAACAGGAAGCTGAGAAACAAGTTAAAAAACTGCTTAAAGAAAATATTGTACGACCATCAATGTCGCCTTATTCTTCACCGGTGTTGATTGTTAGGAAAAAGTCTGGTTCAGATGGAAAGCCCCGATTTCGAATGGTTATCGATTACAGAAAAATCAATGAAGCTAGCATAGGAGACGCCTATCCCTTACCTAATATTACCGAAATATTAGAACAGGTGGGACAATCTCAATATTTTACTGTTCTGAACCTAGCATCCGGGTTTCATCAGATCCCCATGGATGAGGGCTCCAAGCAGTATACTGTTTTTCGCACACATTTCGGTCTTTTCGAATTTAATCGCCTTCCTTTTGGCCTGAAAGGCAGTCCAACAACGTTCCAAAGAACCATGGACTCTTTACTATCAGAGTTGCAAGGAGTAGAATTGTTTATTTATATGAATGACATTATTGTCTATGCAAACAACTTGGAAGACCACCATCGAAAATTATCTAATTTACTCGAGAGACTCCACGAAGTTGGCCTGGTTTTACAGCCCGAAAAATGTCACTTTCTTCGACGCGAGATTACCTGGGACATCTAATAACTAATGTGGGCGTAAAACCAGATCCCCAAAAGATAGAGGCGGCTATGAAGTTTCCAACACCAAAAACGAAAAGGCATGTTAAGCAGTTTCTTGGGCTTGTAGGCTATTATAGGCGTTTTATTCAAAACCTTTCTGATCTAGCTAAACCTTTATCACAGTTACTCAAAGAATCTACGGTTAATTTCATTTGGACTAGTAAACAACAGGAAGCTTTTGATTTGTTAAAAAATATTCTCTGCATCTCTCCTATACTGCAATATCCTGATTTTAAAAAACCTTTCAGTCTTAGTGTCGATGCCTCTGACGTAGCTCTTGGGGCCATTATTAATCAAGGTGAAATCAATAGAGATCTCCCGATAGCCTATGCCTCGAGACTGTTAAACAAAGCCGAGGAAAAATACTCCACTACTGAAAAGGAACTTTTAGGCATGGTTTTTGCCGTAGAAGCCTTTAGACCCTATCTTTATGGTTGTATTTTTACCTTGTGCATAGATTACAAGCCTCTCATTTGGTTATTCAATTTGAAAGATCCTTCTTCTCGTTTAGCCCGTTGGAGAGTACGTCTACGTGAATATGATTTTAAAATAGTATACAAACCTGGTCGAGTAAATTCTAATGCAGACGCCTTATCACGTAATCGCATAATCCCTGACGTTTCTCCCACACTCACCTCTCAAGATTTGCAAAAGATGTCTGTCAACGTTGACTGCACATCAGTTACAGGTTTTGAAAAGGAGAGCGAGAAAGAGAAAAGAATTGAATGTCGATGAAGGTCCGCTAGTAGTAAAGAAAATGGCAAAGGCCAGTAACTTCAGTGCATTACCGATGAACTGTCGAAAAAATGAAGGAAAAAAGAGAGAAATGGCAAAGGCCGGTAACTTCAGTGCATTACCGATGAATTGTCCAGATGAGAGAGACGAGAGTTTAATAAAGACTACTAACGACCAAAATTCATCAAACGATAGTGAGTATGATAGAGAGAATGAAAAAGAGAATGTGCAAATAATTATGACAATAGATTACGCCTGCATTAGGTTTACAAAGGACCATTTATTTATGAGAAGCGATCCAGTAGTTCACTTCATATCCACAGATCTAAAATTATCCTCTGTAATTAGTGAAGACTTTCTAAATAATCAAATAATAATTAAATCTGATTTTGATGGCATACAATTTGAAATTGGTCAATGCGTAACGTTCAAACTGAAAATTTGGTTATATTCAACCTAGTAGTGACAAACTCTTTCGATAGTACTCTCCAACCAGTTAATTTCGAAACCGCCCTACAGTGCCTGAAAACATCAATGGATAATGAAAACGCACATAGTATCAGAGTTAGTAAAGTAGGAAACGGTTTCCAAGATTTTGATTGGCAGGTGATTGAAAATTATTTTGTTGATATTTTTGGAGGTGGTGAATATGTAGTTACAGTTTGTACTAATGAAATTAAGTTTCCTGAATCTGATACTAGAGAAAATATTATCAAAGAATACCATGACTCTGTTAGCGGAGGAAATGCTGGTATTAAGAAGATCTGCAAAGAAATTCGTAAAGAGTTCTATTGGTCTAACATTAAAAATGATATCCATAATTACATTCGCTCTTGTCCTTCTCGCCAGAAAAATAAAATAAGCAGAATAAAAACTAAACAACCGTTAATAATAACAGATACTCCTAAGCATGTATTAGATAGAGTTCAAAAGGATATAGTTGGACCCCTGCCTGTTTGTAAATCCGGAAACCGATACTTGCTAACCTTTCAAGATTGTTTATCCAAATATGCTGATGCAATTTCTCTCGCTCGAATGGATGCTGTCTCTATAGCGATGGCATTATCCAAAGATCTTATTGCTAAATACGGATGTCCTAATGTAATTCAGACTGATCAGGGTACAAACTTCTTGAGCAAGATCCTACATCAAGTCTGCTTCATATTCCATATACGACAAATCAAATCCAATGCCTTCCACCCACAATTCTTAGGCTCACTCGACAGATCTCACCACACCTTCATTGAATATTTAAAGCACTATTGTTCAACGGATGATTGGGATGATTGGATACGGTTCTGCATGTTTTCATATAATACTCACATTCATGAAGCACATCAATATACACCCCCGAAGTATTTTTCAATAGAAAAGCCCCTATTCCTTCCGACTTTGCAACTCAAAAGATACCTAAAACCTTTGTAGAGTTTATAAATACCATGTTCAAGAAGTTTACCCACACACAAACAACTGTTGCTCAGAGATTAGATCAGTCTAAACAGAGATATAAGCATTATTACGATACATTCTTGAATATTAAAGAGTTTAAAGTTGGTGATTTTGTTTACCTGTTAAAGGATGTAAGCCACTCCAAACTAGATGCTTCCAAAGACGGTCCATATGAGATAATCTCACTAGTAGGAGAAGTTAATGCCGAAATAAAAACGAATAAGGGAAATAAAATTGTACATCAAAATAAACTTGTTCATGCTAATATTGGAGCGGACTAGATTAAGTTAGAACTAAGTACATTCAATAAATCAACAGAAATGTTTTGACTACTGTATGTTGTTGTGGCTAAACTTAACTTGTTTACCGGCAAGTTCAGTTTTTCGTAGGGGAAAGGTGTGACATATTGCATACGCAATCACGTGATCGCGTACGCGACTAGAGCGCGAGATTTGAAGTCGTCAAAAATTAAAAGCAGTCAAGGCATTTCTGTCGGTGGTGACTCAACGCTAGGAAATAGATATAGAATTATAAATTTAGGTGCAGTACATTAAGAGTAGAGCAGTTATATTATAAGGACGAGGAAGCACTTGTGGCCTAACAAATCCTAACGACGGGGAAACACTTGCAGCCACCATCGTAAAACGTTGTAAAATCGAGGCGAGCGCAAGCTGGTCGGGGGCTAGATACGGAAAAACTCGATGGATCTATTAGGGTACGAGAGCGACAGTTCGGCGCCGAAAACTCATTAGCTATGTGTCTGCGCCCGACTCTCTGCTCCTTCTCGCAAAGCACTCATTCGTCAGCTAAGGGTAGCGCCGGCGGCTGATTGGACTCTACAATCAACTAACACCACCTCCTCATCGGAGACTGGGCCCAGCAGCTTCTTCACCGGAGAGCGAGCAGGAGTCAGAGACACGCCATGACATAGAGTAGATCGTGCTCGAAATTTTCTGTACGTTTTGGTAAAATATACGTAAGTGTAGAAGGTTATTCTACGGACTTGTTAACTTAAAATCAAAGTGTAATTCTCTTTCATCATAATGATTTCTATCGCGATTGAGAGAGCATTTCTATGCTCGCTTGAATTACCCGCGTAGTTATATTATAGTATTCAAAGACATCGTGCCAAGTGCTGGACGTCAGAGGATCTCTATATCCCCATAAATTGGTGCCAACCCACTTTCGTACTATAACTATGTCTAACCTGATGTACTAATCTACTGTTGATTTCTGCTAGTTTATAACCTCCACGTGGATCTCCAAGTTTATCACAAATTATATTATTGCGTTAAAAACCCCTAAGACTCATACTACGTGTGTACCATAATGTTTAATCTAGAACCTGAAAAAAGTTTCAAGTGAAAAAATGCATTTACAGAAAAGATGGCATTAGGATCAAAATACTATCAATGGATTTCACTCTGTCAGATAAGTATATTTTAATTATCTTCAAATAAATTAACTTTATAATAATAGAACATGATTCTTTTTTTTTAAATAAATTATTCTTTCTCTGTTACAGGTGATACGATGAACTTGTCGTAAAAAAGAAATTTATAAACAGCAGACTTTACTGAATCAGCCTTATTTATAACTATAAGTAATATATATAAAAATCTAAAAAAACAAAAGATAACGTTCAAACACAAAATAAATTTAAGAACGTGTACATATTCATTGGACGAGTTTTGAAATAATCAAAGATTAAAGCTTTCAACATTTCGAAACTCAAAGTTCGTCAAACGGATAAACCTGGAAGTTGTCATGGAATCTCTGTGACTAATTTACTTACTGAAAATTTAGTTCTTTTCAATTTCCAGAGAGTAGGAAGGACAACCTGCTTCCAGAATGTGAATCAGCGTGACTTTTTTTCAAGCGAAGTGTACCTCGTACTATTTAAAAGGAAAAAGAACATATAAGTTGTTAAGCCCATCAATCAAAAAGATAGTATGAACAATTTTAAGTTGACACCATTGACTAGTTTTGAATATTATAATTTTGAAACCTTTAAATGTTGATATCTTAAAACTGGTCAGTGGTATCAATTTAATATTTATGATAGTATCCTTTGGACTGATGGGCTTTACAACTCATTAGCTATTTTTATCTTCTAGATAGAAAAACGTACACTTTCCTTGAGAAGAAGGTACACGGATTCATGATCTGGAAGCTGGTTGTACTTCTTTCTCTCTGGCAATTGCAAAGAACTAATTTTTCATTTAGTAAATTAGTCACAGGGATTCCATAACAACTTTCATGTTTATTGGTTGCACCAACTTTGACCTTTTAAATTTTGAAAGCTTTAATTTTTGATTATTTTAAGCACTTAATGTTAATAATTTTGTAATTTTATAATATGTAACCATAATGAATGTTACGACAGAAATACTTTTTAAATATAAGATTTGGTTACATTGGATAATAATTGTTAAAGTTCATATATTTAGTGATCCATTATTAAATTGATACAATTATTATTCTTGTCAATTGAGTTCTTCCGGCATTTCTTATAAATTATTCTTGATTCAAAATATTTTTCCACTTCACTAATTTCATTTCGTAAGTATAATGTTTATTATACTTGTCAATTGAGTTCTTCCGGCATTTCTTGTAAATAATTTATGAATACGTAACCATAATAAATATTACATCAGAAACACTTTAAACATGAAATTTGATTACATTGGATAAAAGTTGTTAAATTTCATATGTTTAGTGATCCATTATTAAATGGATACATTTATTATTCTGGTCAATTGAGTTCTTCCGGCAATTCTTATTAAAAATTCTTGATTCAATATATTTTTTCACTTCACTAATTTCACTTCGTCACAGGAACCTTTTTTTTGCTGGTCTAAACTTGATAGATATTCCAGCTATTGTCTAGTATATATACAAAATACAATATTCACCAATGACGTATAGCGTATGACCTCCCATATTCTTAACACTTCACTAGCTTGTCACAACACAAGAAAATTTTTGCTTATATAAACTGTATATTCTGTAGAAATATTCTTCGATTCTTCAACCAAGAAAATAAAACACTTTCACTAGCTATTCATAAGGATTCCTTTCGACATACAGCCTAAAAGTCTACCTCCCAGGAGACGATAGAAAAAGTTACATATCCACTATAACAACGTAGAAACTTTCTTGAGAGATGAATCACCTCTATTAAAAATAATATCCACATTTTCAAATAATTTTTTCTCTCTTGTGAACATATCACCATTTTGAATTTAAAAAGACACTATCACTATCCATTTATAAATTCTTCGTAAGTAGTAACAAAAGATTATGCTATTTGTCAATGAAAGTTTAACAGTTTACCTTGGCAGCTGTATTTGGTTTTTTAAAAGTTTCAATATTATAATTTTAATTTCAGACATTTACTTTTTAGCACTTTTTTCAACTTCACATAATAATCGTTTTGATATTACTTTTCAGAATTTAATTTTCGTTTAAAAGAACACAATCACTTTCTGTATATAACTTAAAATAATTTCACTTTCTAACACTTTTTTATGGTACATTCTATCCGATCTGGATAGAGAAAGAGTCTATAATTCACAACAAGAGGTGGATAGTCCTCCACAAGGAGACGTTCCTCCACAAGAAAACAATCCTTCACACTAGGAGATGAATTACTTATCATAATAAAAATCTTCCGCTTGCACCAGGTATTCTTTTAACTCAATAAATATTCTTATTTCATAGCATAATGAATACTGCAGATTATAAATATTTATAATTCAAACTTTTTTCAATCATTAAAAAGTCAGCTTGTCACAGGCATATATTTTCTTATATAAACTGACAATATAACCTCCCAAAAGTATCTGAAACAGAAAAGAGAACATTTCAACAAAGTATCAGTTCACGAAACCTTGATTTATATTATATATTAATAAATCATAATCATAACACTAAATACTTATCTAATCTAATTATACACTATTAATCATGTTGATCATTATGTACGAAATTGACTTATTTCTCACTGTTTTAAAATGACTCTTTTTTAAAATATTAAACTTATGATATATTTTATACTATCACATTATTTTATAATAATATGTTAAATTATTAATTAAAATATTCACGTTGATTATTATAAACATAAACAATGTTTCACCGTGAAACATCGTCTGCATCTGCCCAGCATGTACATGTACACATAATGTAAATATTTTTATTGAATCTTTATTAAACCTTTGTTTAAGCTTCCTTTGGGAAACTTTATTATAAATTCCACTGGGAAGCTTGCAGAACCTTCCGTGCTATGTGGGAAATGTATAGAATAAATTTGTAAGGAAATTTTTTTTAGTTTCCCGGAAAAATACTTTCAATATGGTATATATACGTTTCAGCATCTTTCTATAGAATTTAGACATTTAAATTCAAAATTTTTAAGGTTTGAAGGTTCTTTCTTTTAGATAGTAAATCTACCTGTTTTTGGAAAGTGGTATTTTGATTTTTAAGTGGTCTTAAACTCTAACTGACATTGTGGGATTTATTCAGTTACTTTTAGGTTGAAAAAATTAAATATATTTACAAATTTTTTTTATTTCAATCCGAAGGGTCAAACCTTGAAAAATTTTATTTTAAATGATTAAATTGTATAGAAAGTTGCTGAAACGTATATATATTATACTGAAAGTACTTTTCCTGGAAACTAGACAAAATTTTCTTAGAAAATTATGCTATGCATTTTCAACTACAAACGCTTCACTGAGGAGCTACAAATTAATGAAAATAGGCAAAAAATATAAAAATCACTGATTTCATGAACGTTGACCCTCTGTTTCGGGAAGGTAGTTTATGCAAATCATCTGAAAAAATTCATGAGATTCTGCGACATGTTCTAGAATAATTTCCAATAATTTTTTGATAGGGTTCAAAAGTTCATCTTCGATTTCACCCATATATATTTATATATATATACACGCTCGTACACCGTTGGCACTTAATTCTCGCGATCTCGACTGTGTTCGACGCAATCTCAATGAAGAGAGGAGTAGAGAATCCGCAGTAATAGTTGTTACCTCGCAACAAATCGCTTTACAATATTTACTCGCTTTTATAAAAAGTCACTCGCGCTCTACAGGGTAGACATCTACCGCGCTCGATAACTGAATCGAATCTAAGCTAACCTTCCGTGAACAGCTTCGTTCTCTCGCACTCGCTCTCTTACCTCTCGACGCGTTCGCGAAGCCATTAGCTTCCGTCTCGTACAGCTGAAACAATTCAAATTCTCACATGCAAATAAATAAGCAAAAGCAAATGAATAATGAAGCGAACATGCATAGTGACGAGATGCGTCACTCCTCACACACTATATATACATATGTATATATATATGGGTGGTTCTCTGACAAATCGAGCGGTCGATTTTTTGACCCTATCGAAAAAAATTTTTAAAATGTTCCTAAGAGACACATGAGTATCCCTGAATTTTTTCAGATTTTTTGCATCAAGTATCTTCGAGTTACAGAGGGTCAAAGTTGATGAAATCACGTTTTTTTGCTTTTTCTGGCTACTTTCATTAATTTGTAGATCCTCAGGGAAGCATTTTTCACTATAGAGATATATAACATTTTTTTCTCCAAATTTTCTAAACTATTCAAAAAAAAATTTTTGATGTCGTATATATATATGTTTTAAGAAAGTTATAAGTCATTTAAGTCTTAAAATCAAATCTTAGGAAAGTTCGATCATCCGGATCATAACCAAAAAATTCATGAAGATACCTTATTTCAATTCAAAAAAGTCTGCGAAAGACCCAGAATGTCAGAGGCCTTGGTTTCTCTGTAAAAAATCATTATATCCATTCATATATGACAAAAATTTAGTTTTATTGCTATATCGAAGCATTTCACTAACCTTATCATTTTTTTAATGACTGAAATTATTATAAAAAAATTTACGTAATTGATAAAATTGGTTAAATTCTTTTATATAGCAATAAAACTAAATTTTTTTCATATATGAACGGATATAATGATTTTTTACAGAGAAACCAAGGCCTCTGACATTCTGGGTCTTTCGCAGACTTTTTTGAATTGAAATAAGGTATCTTCATGAATTTTTTGGTTATGATCCGGATGATCGAACTTTCCTAAGATTTGATTTTAAGACTTAAATGACTTATAACTTTCTTAAAACATATATATACGACATCAAAAATATTTTTTTTGAATAGTTTAGAAAATTTGCAGAAAAAAATGTTATATATCTCTATAGTGAAAAATGCTTCCCTGAGGATCTACAAATTAATGAAACTAGCCAGAAAAAGCAAAAAAACGTGATTTCATCAACTTTGACCCTCTGTAACTCGAAGATACTTGATGCAAAAAATCTGAAAAAATTCAGGGATACTCATGTGTCTCTTAGGAACATTTTAAAAATTTTTTTCGATAGGGTCAAAAAATCGACCGCTCGATTTGTCAGAGAACCACCCATATATATATATATATATATATACATATATATATACTAGGGGGGTACCCCCCTGCTCGCTCCGCTCGCCAACCCCCATTGCTTCAGTTTTTAACTTTGTATTCGGTAATGTTCAAATATAATTTACAGCAACAATTTAAAGAATTGATTTTAAACTTTTTTTTTCAAATCCCAATTTTTAAATTTATGCATATTTTATTGATTGTTGGAACAATAATAATTCTTAAATGTGTCTACTGCCGTAACATTCATGGTATATACATGATACTGAAATATGTTATTATAAATATAGCTCACCCATCAGCTCCACCCTCCGTCTACTACCTCTACCTATCTTCTTCAGCTATCACTTATTGCCACAAATCATGAATACCACCTTCACCAACTACCTTCAATCACAAATTTCACTATTCACCGCTCATCTACATCTATGACCTACATGCTTCACTTATGACTCCAATAATGAGCTCCATATTTCAGCTTCATACCAGGCACAAACTTCATCTGCCAACATGACCTATGACGCTAACCAACCACCTGTCCACGATGATCTCTAACCATGGAATCTACTAACTACCTACCATTTTCACCATTGAACTCTTATCTACCATCGATCATCTACACCCTTGACCCATCACCTAGATCCTTTACTTATGACTCCAATAATGAGCTCCACAATTCAACTTCACACCTGGTATAAACTTTACTTACCACCTTGACCTACTAAACAACCATCTGTCTACGATGATCTACCTAGCACCTACGACCGTCTTCCTAGCACCTGAACCGCCAATCGCGACCTCCACACTATCTCCTACATCATCCACTTATTTCTGCAGTCATGAGCAACACCCTTCACACATAATCTCAATCTATCACCTTTACCCTTGACTTTCCGTCTTTGCCTATCACCACTACCTAGGACCTTCTTATCAACCTGTTATCCTCCACTTTCACCCTCTACGTATCGCCTCAACTCATAAAATCTACTCTCTATCTATGACCTAAAATACAACTAAAACTATTGTTCTCTACAAATGTTCTCAACCTATCATTACTACCCTCCATCTATCGTCTCCAATGAGGACCTCATTGTTCACACTTTCTGCCTACAACTATCAACTTCACACATGAATTCCACGCACCATCTAACATCTTGACTCGTAGCCTCAAACCACCACCTATAATTTCAACCCATGAAGCTTAACAACTATTTAGCACCTCCACTGTCCATCTGTTACCTGCAATCAAGTTCTCCTACACTACCTGTTTCTTTCATCTACCACTTCTGACTCCAATCATGAATTCCACACTCCACCTATCCCTTACAACTCCCACTATCAGCATCACACATGACTTCTGGCCTCTACCTATCATCTCCACCCGTGACTTCTGGTCTCCACCTATCATCTCCACCCATGGTTATCCGCCTTCATCTATCACATCTAACCATGAACTTCCCATCAACCTATTATCCTACGCTTTTCATCTATACCAATAAAGTCTATCATTTACCTTCACCAGCACTTCCACCCTCCACATATCGCTTCTAATCATCCACATATGACTTCTAACATTGATCAATCACGTTCATCAATCCATCTATTGCACTCAATCATGTCCTTTTTCTCCAACTATCCTTACAACGTCCACTTATGAATACAATCGTGATCTCTACCCTCCACACATAATCTCTACCTATCTCCTACACCTAGGACTTTCTGATTCAATTATAATCTACACATTCCACTTATGATACTAACCATAATGTTCACAATCCTCCTTTTTCCTACACCGTCCACTTATGCCTGCAATTATTTCCTCGTTCTTTCCCTATCACTTATACTTCTCACTTATGACTTCAATCGCGAGCTCAACACTTCATCTATCTTTTACACCATCTGCTTATTACTAAATTCATGACCACCACCACCCTTCACACATAATCTTGACCTGTCACTACTACCTACAACTTTCTGCCTACACTTATAGTCACCACTCATGACTTCCATGCACACTTAGCATCTTCACTCGTACCCTTTACCCACTACTTATCACCTCGATCCATGAAGCTCACGATCTACGTAGCACCTCCACTGCCCACCTATTGCCTGCAATCATGTCCTTCAGCTCCACCTCTCACCTTCACCTTCCACTAATGTCTCCAATCATGAACTCTAAACTTCACCTATCCCCTACACAATCTACTTATTACAATCATGAACTCCATCAGTCATACGTGAGCCTAAACTATCACCTCCACCTCTGATTTTTGGCCTGCTCCTAATACCTCTACATGATTTTCTGCCTTCACCTATCACCGCTGTCCAGGACCTTTTCATCAACCTGTTACCCTCCACCTTTCTTCTATGTCCATGAAGTCCAGCGTTCACCGTCACCAGCACCTTCACTCTCAATGTATCGCCGTCAATCATAAAATCCACTTTCTAGCATCACCATCAACTAAGATTAGTATTCTCTACATATGTTCTCTACCATCCACTTATGAATACAATCGTGATCTCCACCATTCACAAAATCTCTACCTGTCTCCAACATCAATAACATTCTGATTCCGCCTGTCTTCTCCAATAATAATCTATACGTTCTAGTTCTTGTTATTGAGGGGGCGCTGAGGAGGGGCTGAGGGGAGTCTGAGGGGGGCGAGGGGGGCGAGGGGGGGGGGCAAAACGCATAAAAATAACCAAACTTTTGAAACATTTCTTGGTTCTTTTGAGGGGGGGGCTGAGGGGCAGCTGAGGGGGCTCGTGAGGGGGGGGGGCGTGGGGGGGCTAAATTCCAGCGCGGCTCAAAACAACTATATAATATAGTAAGATATATATATATATAAAAGGGTGATTCTCTGTGAAATGGATCGATCAAAATTTAAATTTTTTCCAACCATACTAAATCTTTTTAACTTGATGAAATACACTTCGATTATCTCTGAGCTATAGGAGGTCAAAGTTGGTAAAATCAGGTATTTTTTTGCATTTTTTGCTGATTTTCAAAAGTTTATAGCCTCTCTGGGAAGCATTTCTCACTATAGACATGAATAGGATTTTTTAAAAAAATTTTATCTAGTTTTCAAAAAAAAAGTAATCTAAATGTATATATGGCTTTCAAAAAAAGACATATACATGTTGCAATTATGTTATAATACATTTACGCCTTAATAATAGCATGCGTGAAAGTTTGCTCCGACTACGACTATCAAAAAATTTCTAAATATACCTTTTTTCAGTACAAACGGAACTCCTAGAACAAGATGGAGTTACTCTGATAAGCTAAAAATTAAAAAATCACTTCTCAAAACCAAAAAATTGGATTTCCTATTTAAAAAAAATATATTTAAATAATAAAAGAAATTCTAAGATAAAAAGTATTCTTGAGATTTTTCTTAATTTTGCTTCTTTTCCAAGCTAAACTTCAATGAAAATGTTGAATTTATATAATAAATTTTATGCTAAAATTCTACATGTTCATAAACTGTTTTGTAACTCATTTCATGTAAAAAAATATTGAGTTAAAAGTTATTCAGAATTGAATTTTGTATAAGATACATGTATTTACGATTGCAAAATTAAGTTTTTTAGTAGTTAAATTATTAAACAAAAAACAATTTCTTTTTAAATTTCATATTGTCACAGATTTTACAAAAAATCATGTTTTTCATCGTATTAGCACTCAAAGATGACTTTTAGTAAAGACAACGTAAAAATTGAAGCCCTATATCTCAAAATGGCGTCTTTTTGTAAAATTACTTACTCGAAATGTTTAAATTGCTATCAAATTCGATCCAGGAATGATAATTGCGTCCAACCACGTTTAATAAAGAGCTTATGACTTACTTAATAAACGATAAAAAGGAATTTTCTTAATATTCATATTTAACAACAATATTAACGAAAAAATTTTTTATTACGGCCAAATTTTTCTTATTTCGGCAAAATTAGAGAATTGCGGCAAAATGCATCTTAAAGTACGTAAAAAACCATAAATTTTCATATGTTTTCATATATTTTCATATAAATTTTGTCAAGATCGGACAAATAGGAGCCCAGATAAAAAATAGTTGTTGAAATAATATTCTAAACGATGACATTTTATCCGATAGCTCTAGATGGTTTAGTTCGTCTAAAATGACCGACGAATAATGCGAGTTCAACGCGCGCGGCAGCTGGGCAGAGCGGTGGTAGGGAGACCAGAATTCGTACACCTTAGTTGCGATTTGAATATCTCGGTAACCAAAGCTACTATTGTAATGAATCTTTATTTCATGTAACGTGTTTTTCCTCAGCTTTAACGGTGTACTAATTTAATTATCATAGATGCAATGTAAACACTGCAAGATTCCAATTTTTCGGAAAAAAAATCTTTTTTGGCTATGTACACTATCTTTATATGCATATATTGCGCTACCAAACCCTTTTATGATGAATGTAAATATTTTTATGATGATAGCAGTGCAATGCATGCATATAAAAGTTGTATATATAGTCACAATAGCTTGTTTTCAGAAATGTTGGTGATTTGGCGTATTGGCATTATACATATGATAATTAAATTATCACGACGTTGAAGCTGAAAAAAATACGTTACATGAAAAAAAATTATTACTATAGCAGCTTTGGTTGCCGAGATAATTGATTTGCAACTAAAGTGTATGAATCCTCTTCGCAGCAGTCTCCCCACCACCGCGCCGCTAGGCTGGAGCAGTCGCACAGCCGCGCGCGTTAAACTCTCATTTTTCGTCGGTCGTCTTAGACGAACTAAACCATTTAGAGCTATCAAGTAAAATGTCATCTTTTGTAGCATTATTTGAACAACGACTCTGTCAAAATTTCAACTAAAAATATCTAAAACGTCAACTAAAGTAGTTCTGGCGTACTCAGCGGTTCAAAACAATTTTTTATCTCGGTTCCTCCTATTGATCCGATCTGAACAAAATTTATATGAAAATTTATGGTTTTTTACATACTTTAAGATGTATTGTTCCACGATTCTCTAACATTAAAATTGGTCGAAATAAAACAATTTTTTTGTTATAAATGTTGTTAAGTATTAATATTAAGAAAATTCCTTTTTGTCATTTATTAAGATTGTCATAAGCTGGTGATTAAATGCAATTGGACTCAATTATCATTTCTGGATCGGAGTCTACAAAAATTTAAACTTTTTGACGAGCACGCGCGGCGATTCAGAATCTATTGGTCAGTGATCGAGAGCAGTAGGTTCGGCGTGAGTAGTAAATCCCCCACAATAGGGCACCCAAACAAACCCCCCACTCCTCGGGCTTGCTCGGGGCTCTCTATTGCAGAGGACTCGTGATTCTCTCCGCGACCCATCGTCTAAAAAAAAAAGCGTTCGTATACTGGTGGAAAGCGTTCGCACACTGGTGGTGGGAGGAGAGGTGTGCTCTCCGCGCGTGAGGGAGCGCTCGCGAGAGATGCTTTCTCTCTCTCTCCAAGGCCCACCGTCGAAAAGTCTTTCGTGCGGCGGTGGCGGGGGAGGAGATAGACAGAGAGCGCGCAGACTGCGCGTGAGGCAGTGGCCGCGAAAGAATGCCAGCTCAGCTCTGATAAGGCGCAGGGCACTCTCTCACAGCCGCTGTTTTACACGAAGATACACGTGTGTTTGGAGAATGGTTCTATTACTCGCCGGCGTATAGATTATCACATGCAGCTGATGATGCTGTACGTGATGTTTTCTCGCCCGAGAAATAATACTAAGAATTTAGAATCGTTGTCTCGTAAGAGAATATAGATTCATAATACATAGTATTATTTCACGTGTGAAAAAACATCACGTACAACATCATCAGCTGTAAATGATAATTAATACAGCCGTGAGAACAAATAATAAAATTAGTATAAATTTTACCTTACGTTTTATCGCCTATAAACTGGGTGAAGTGGCCCTGGGTGAATGTTTAATGTTTTTATTTTTAATGTCACACACAATTCATACACACACTCATACACACAAATTAGAATTTTTAAACACTATTTAACGGCGGAAGGGGCACAAACACGGCCACACGCGTATGCAATTTGGACAGCTCCAGCAATTGCAGCGACGACAGTATTTCCAGCTGCTACCCCTTACTCTTCCCTGGTGGTAAAAGATGCGGCGGCAGAAATCACACTTTTCGCCCACGCCAGCGCTCGCGAGAGATGCTCTCTCCGTGGCCCGAAAATCTTTCGCGCGGCGGTGCGGGAGGAGAGAGAGAGAGAGAGAGAGAGAAGCAGAGCGCGCAGACAGCGTGTGAGGCAGTGGCCGCGAAAGAATGCCAGCTCAGCGTTGATAAGACGCAGAAGCCAGCCACTCTCTCACTGCCGCTGTTTTACACGAAGATACACGTGTGTTTGGAGAATGGTTCTATTACTCGCCGGCGTATAGATTATCACATGCAGCTGATGATGCTGTACGTGATGTTTTCTCGCCCGAGAAATAATACTAAGAATTTAGAATCGTTGTCTCGTAAGAGAATATAGATTCATAATACATAGTATTATTTCACGTGTGAAAAAACATCACGTACAACATCATCAGCTGTAAATGATAATTAATACAGCCGTGAGAACAAATAATAAAATTAGTATAAATTTTACCTTACGTTTTATCGCCTATAAACTGGGTGAAGTGGCCCTGGGTGAATGTTTAATGTTTTTATTTTTAATGTCACACACAATTCATACACACACTCATACACACAAATTAGAATTTTTAAACACTATTTAACGGCGGAAGGGGCACAAACACGGCCACACGCGTATGCAATTTGGACAGCTCCAGCAATTGCAGCGACGACAGTATTTCCAGCTGCTACCCCTTACTCTTCCCTGGTGGTAAAAGATGCGGCGGCAGAAATCACACTTTTCGCCCACGCCAGCGCTCGCGAGAGATGCTCTCTCCGTGGCCCGAAAATCTTTCGCGCGGCGGTGCGGGAGGAGAGAGAGAGAGAGAGAGAGAGAAGCAGAGCGCGCAGACAGCGTGTGAGGCAGTGGCCGCGAAAGAATGCCAGCTCAGCGTTGATAAGACGCAGAAGCCAGCCACTCTCTCACTGCCGCTGCTTTACACGAAGATACACGTGTATTTGGACGATGATTTTATTACTCGCGGCAGTATAAAGTATCACATGCAGCTGATGATGCTGTAGGTGATGTTTTTTCGCCCGAGAAATAATACTAAGAATTTAGAATCTTTGTAGTATTATTTCACGTGTGAAAAATATCACGTACAGCATCATCAGCTGTAAATGATAATTAATACGGTTTCCCCACCGCCGCGCGTAAGATTTTTGGGCCACGGTGGGCCAGGGAGAGCTCACGTGCGCCGCACACTCGTCTCTCCTCCCACCACCAGTGCGCGCGGAGATTTTTCGGCGGTGGACCACGGAGAGAGAGAGACAGAGAGAGAATGTGATCGAGTCGGAAAAATAAAAAAATCCGAACAGCATAGCGCACTATTCTCACGGCTGTATTAATTATCACATACAGCTGATGATGCTGTACGTGATGTTTTTCGCCCGCGAAATAATACTAAGAATTTAGAATTGATGTCTCGTAAAGAGAATATACATTCATAATAGTTAGTATTATTTCACGTGTGAAAAATATCACGTGCAGCATCATCAGCTGTCAATGATAATTAATACAGCCGTGAGAAAACACGATTTTGATTTTTTCGTATTTAAATAAGCTGAAAATAATAAAATTAATATAAATTTTACCTTAATTTATCTCCTATTAACTGGAGTGAAGCGGTCCTGGGCGAATGTTCAATGTTTTTTAATTTTTTAATATCACGCACAATTCATACACACACACACACTCATGCACACAAATTAGAATATTTTAAGATTATTAGCGGCGGAAGGGGCACAGACACGGCCACACACGTAAACAATTTGGGCAACGCCAACAATTGCAGCGATGGCAATATCCAGGTGCTATTTTTTACACGTCTCTGATAGAAGATGCGGCGGCAGAAATCACACTTTTCGCCCATCGTTATGGGGAATTTCCGCACTTTTTTATTTTTCACGAGTGGCTCCCACAGAAGTTTGGGTTTTTCAAATCCATGGAATTCCTCCTCATCCATCATTATTTCTACATCTTCTTCGTTTTCTGAAGAAGAATTACGTAGAATTATGACCTCCCCGAGGTTTTTCAAGGTAGTCGGCAAATTATTAATATTTTCGGCACCTGACTCACTTTTGACATTAGTTTCTGGCTCATTAATAATCATTACCTCACTGTCACTGCTCTCAAGATTTACATAGCTATCGCTATCACTCACTGTGTTCACTTCATGTTCCAAATTGATATCACTATCATCACTGATAATTATTGTTTCTTTATCACTGTCCTCACTGATAATTATTGTTTCTTTATCACTGTCCTCACTGTGAATTATTGTTTCTTTATCACTGTCCTCACTGTGAATTGATTCTACTTCATTGAGTAGTAGTACAAGCACCTCTTCTGTTTCGCTTACAGGAACTCCACTTTTTCCGCAGTTTTGAATCAAAATTTTATTTAATGCGATTTCGGTATCGCTGACCTGTAAACTTTCCTCGTCCATTGAGGCGTATGTTGGTAAAACTTCCGATTCGCGTAAATTAATAACACGCATGCTGATGCCGTGTGTTTGCGGAGAGAGAGCGGTCGAGAGTAATCACGGCGCGGCGTCGCGACAAGGACTGAGCGCGGACTAAGCGCTACCCTTGTGACAAGACAGCCGGCTGATTTTTTGCTGATTTGGCTCTTCCTATATTTTCCTATATTCTTCCTATACTTTCCTATATTCCTATAACCTACTTTTTATTAAACTATACTGAAACCGCACATACACATTTTTTTAGTTTTTTAATGTTTTAGTGACACACTTTTTCACTTAAAATATAAATCGACGTTTCTGCCGACGCTCACGTTGTCTCATGTTCTCGTGTGTGAGAACGCAAAACTGCGTGGCAGAAACGTATAACGCCACAAAAGCTGGTTTTCTGCCCTCTCTTAATTTTACCCACTTCTTCTCCTTGTCTAGCCACTCTATTTCCTCAGTGTTTGGCACAATATTATACGCCTCCAGGGCGTGCTCCAGCGTTTGCCGGCACCAGGAATAAACTCTGAAGTGCCCCGGCCATAACAATATTTCCACCGACGCATTTTCTATATGCCTCAAAACGTCTACAGGATATTCGCGCACCTTTCGTGCCAATATTTGCCGCTCCAATGCTGGATTGTTTTCTGGCACTCGCGCACTAGTGGCCGTGTCTGTAGCGCTAACAGCGCCCTCGGCCTCCGCGGTTATCACCGGTTCTAAAACTTCAAAAGTATTTGGGGACATTTTGACCGAGCTATGAGGTGCGTTATTGTCGTGACGCTGTCTATGTACGGACTGACAATCGTCATAGTGGCGATGCGTCTCCGCAATCATTTCTCGAGCTCATATCAGAGCATCTTATATTACCACGGTGGCGACTATCACGTATAGCTGAATATGCAAAATTCTTATAGTCATAGTCATACGCCCTCCATGTAGTTTATTCTCACGCTTTGAAGTGTAACCCAATATTATATTGCTGATGAAGATTCGTCAGCTGTATAAGCGTCTGGATATTGTTGCGGTACTAAGAAACTACTACTTTTATTATTGAAAAATTATACATGTACGCGATTAAATGCTTAACAGTAGCCAGAAGAAAAATAAAACAATATTACTGCGCACGTGCACACTTATGTAGCAAAATTTGTGGTCTCAGCTTCAATACCCCCACCCATCATGTACTGGGTTTATATAAAAGGAGCTGTTTTGACGCCCCATCGTTACAGTTTTTTCTCTGATCTGTCAGTGAGTACGTCTTTAGTTTTTACAATGTTTAGAGCTACCTTAGCTGTTTTAATAAAGGTTTTGCGGGACGCGCTAAGTATCGCACGAGTTCGAGACCCGTACATTATTACAATGTGTGGTGCGGTATGGTCATCTGACTTAGAGCATTTATCAACGGAAATTTTACGTAAAAAACTGCATTTTCTACTACTACATTGTAGAATAGGCACGGTATACTATATGTTTACACGTGGCCTATTCAATAATCCGGATGTGTTATCTATTGTTCTACGCGCTGTGAGACAACGGAATAACCATAATCATCCACTAACTCGGATGATACTCCGACGCCACTGTGAGTATTGATTTTTATTTTTTCAAGTGTTTTTATTTTTAGATTTTTTTCAAGTGTTTTATATTTTATTAGTAATTAACGAGATGATGTTCGACGACGAAGGTGACGCCACTATATTGGCGTATAATCACCCTGATCTTACAGCCTCCTCATCAAATGATCGTTAGTATTAAGCTTGCCTTTATAAGTTTTATACATATTTGTCTAATATAATGAATAATGGCACGCTCTAATACTACAGAACAATCGATTCCGCAAGAGGCTGAACGAACAGTCGAAAATAATTTGGAAGCTGGACCATCTACATCTGAGCATGGTAAACGTTCATCAGAATCGCCGGTATTTACCCCCCGAAAATCAAAACGCATAAGACGTATCAGTAGCAGTAGCGACGATAGTGACTGTAGTGGCAGTACAATTACAATTGATGGTGAAGGTAAATATAATAGAAATTATAAGAATTTTTGCTAAGTTTTTTGTATCTGGATAAAATTTAATGTGTTTAAATAATAGGTGGTTTTTTGCAGAATGGTGAAGGAGAAGAGCGGCCTCGTTTTGTGGTCGAAAGCGAGGTGACGCAATTCTATCGACGATTTGGATACGCGGGCAAAGAAATTCGTGGAGTTATACCAGAAAGTCCAGCGAATATGGACTCGTACACCTGGTTGGAGGGATGTGTGCGAGATCTTCACCGACAACTTGCCGGAAGAGGTGCACCAACCGACTATATCGGTTTAACCATCAATTCTGAGCGCTTCAATCATGGACCTATTTGGCTCTCGTTTAGGCCTGTGCAAGATTTCCGCATTGAGGAACTTTGGGAATTACTATATAGTGCTGTGCAAAGTACGGGAGAAATTAATGCAGCCGAGAAATTAACGGTCAATTGTGCGGTTGTGAAAGGTGTAGTTGGTTCGGGACGAGTGCGATTAACTGAAGAATCGGTAAAAAAAAATCGATATTGTCAATTAGAAACGATGATAATCTTTGTCTACCGCGAAGTTTAGCTACTGCATATGCTTATGCTGTCAGAGGTCAAATACGATCCGGAGAGCTTCACAACTATTGGAATTTAATTCGAGAAAGCAGGGGATCAACGCAAAAAAACGCGGCTTTAAAACTGGTAAATTTAGCGGTTGTTCGAGTGCCCGATGAAGGTTGTGGTCTGGCAGAAGTACAAAAGTTTCAAGATTTCTTTGCATCACGTGGTACGGCAATAGTTGTGTACAATTTTTCAACATTTGGACGCGGTGCACCAGCCATTTATGATGGTACACATCCTGTTATCCAGATTTACGGTAACGTTCTAAACATACTACGAATATTATATTACGAGCGATCGGGACATTATCAGCCAATACTGAATCTTGTTGGGGCTACCGGTAGCAAAGGTTATTGCATACCGTGTAATAAAAGTTATTGGCGTATTCAAGAACATAGATGTTCAAACAAATGCTACAAATGTATGTCAAGTCCACCATGCAGGGTGGTAGACGACCTAAAAAAATGTGACAGTTGTTTTAGATTATTTTTTGGCAACAACTGTTTTGAAAATCATCTTAGAATTGGCTCGTTTAATAAAAAGAGCAGTATTTGTAATAACGTTAAAATATGCCAAATTGGTTTAAAATTAATTAAAGTACATGTACGAGAACCACACAAATGTGGCGTATCTTTTTGTTCGTACTGTAAATTAGAAATGCCTATCAGACATCTGTGTTACATACAGCCAATCAAGCAGATGCAAAGCGAAAAATCAGTTTTATTCTTATTTTACGATTTTGAAACCCAGCAATCACAGTCTGTACTTGGAGATGAAGAGAAAAAAATGCATACTTCAAATTTGTGTGTTGTACAACAAGTATGTACATAATGTATCGATATTGAAGATATTTCAATTAGGTGTGAGATGTGCGGTATTCGTGAGTATATGTTCAAGAACGAGCCAGTAAAACAACTTGTAGATCTTGCATTAGCACCGAGGAAACATTTCAAGCAGATAATCTGTATAGCCCACAATTCACAGGGCTTTGATGCACAATTTATATTTAAGTATATTGTGGAAAAATTTAATAGTGGTCGTGTTACACCGTCGGTAATTATGAATGGTTCGAAAATAATTTTATTGGAAGTGCTACAGACAAAGTTTATCGATAGCTTGAACTACTTCCACATGCCTTTGAGTAGTCTACCCAAGGCATATGGTCTCGCTGAAATGGAGAAGGGTTTTTTCCCACACTTATTCAACACGGTAGATAACCAGACGTATGAGGGTCCTCTACCACCTTTAGAAACGTATTCTCCGAACACAATGAGTAGTCAGCAGAGGGAAAAGTTTTTAAAATGGTACGAAGAACATGTGCAACAAGATTAGACGTTCAATTTTCAAAATGAATTTTTGAAATACTGCAAACAAGATGTGACAATTTTGAGATTATCTTGCTTGGCTTTTCGAAAAACATTCATGAAGTTCCTTTTACCGAGTGCACGACTATAGCCTCGTCTTGCATGCGTGTTTTTAGAAAGAAATTTTTGAAAAAGAATCAAATAGGTATTGTACCACCTCACGGTTATAGGTTATCAGATAATCTATCGGAAATAGCTCTACATTGGCTCTCTTGGATGGAGCATAAAGTTCTGATATCGAAGTCGTGATATCGAACATGGAGGGCGAGGCCGTGAAAAAAGGTTACCCGAAAATATTGTGGTTGACGGATACAGTTCACCACGAGAAGATGAGGATCACCGAGGTATAATTGTGCTTCAATTTCACGGGTGTTTTTGGCATGGATGCCGTCGATGCTATCGAATAAACAGAGATACAATTTTATCGAATAAGGACTCAATGGACATGAGATATGATCGGACATTGGCGATTGGCGACAGACTGAGGAGTGCAAATTATCGAGTCATTGAAAAGTGGGAATGTGATTTCAAAAATGAGATACAACAAAACGAAGAATTGCGCTGTTACGTTCGTGACAATGTGGCGCTGGTAAAACGGAAACCACTCGACCCGAGAGATGCCTTTTTTGGTGGGCGTACTGGAAACACAAGGGCGAGGAGAAGATCAAGTACGTTGATGTTTGTTCACTTTATCCTTATATTTGCAAGTATGGAAAATATCCAGTTGGCCACCCGAAAATATTTATCGGTGAAGAGTGTGAGAAGATTATAGGCACAAATAAAGATGTGTCGAAAGTGAATGGTTTGATTGCCTGTGATATTCTTCCACCGCAAAACCTATATCACCCATTATTGCCTGTAAAAATGCATGGCAAATTGATATTCCCTCTGTGTCGAATATTTTGCGAGCAAATGATACAAGAAAGCTGTCCACATGAAGATCCTGAGGAGCGTATGCTAAGAGGAACATGGGTGTCGGAGGAGGTGAAAGCCGCTATCGCGATAGGATACGTTATCAAGAATGTATATGAAATTTGGCAATATACTATGACTCAATATGATCGGGAAAAAAAGGAAGGTGGTATTTTCGCTGACTATATAAATGAGTTTTTTACTCAAAAGGTTGCGGCATCGGGATATCCACCAGAGTGTATCACAGATGAGGACAAGGATCGGTATGTTCAGGAGTCACAGCAGAACGAGGGTATAAGTTTGGACAAAAATAACATTTGCTTAAATCCCGGTCTACGATCTGTAGCAAAATTATGCCTAAACTCTCTGTGGGGAAAATTTGGTCAACGGAAAAATTTACCAAAAACAAGTGTAGTTCACACCCCGGAAATGCTAATAAATTTACTTGCCAGTGCTGAGATAGCAGTTAATGGTATTTTACCTGTTAACACCGACACTCTGTACGTTAATTGGTGCTATAAAGATGAATCTGTACAGGCGTCAATCGGAAACGTAGTACTTGCTGCTTTTACAACGGCACAAGCACGACTCAATCTTTTTCAATATCTACATGCTTTGGGACCCCGAGCTCTTTATTATGACACTGATTCTGTTTTTTACGTTAGTAAAGTTGGTGAATATGAATTACCAATCGGTACGTCTCTGGGTAGTTTAACAGATGAATTGGTGAAAATGGGATCAGGTACATATATAACAAACTTTTTGTCAGCAGGCCCAAAATTTTACGCATGCCTATGCAAAAAACCGAATGGTGAAGAAGAGGCTATTTGTAAAGTGAAAGGTATTCGTCTCAACTATTCCAATAGCCAGCTTATCAATTTTCATTCTATTCGTGAAATGATTACTTCACCACCTATGGAAATTATTATTATTATTATTATTCGTGGGTGGGTACGCGCCCCCGGTACTTAGGTCGATGACCCATTGTACCTTCCCCGTTACCTCAGCCTTCACTCGGGCAATCCTGCCTCCTTCCAGAAGGACAGGATTTCACTCGAAGAAAGTGCTGCTATCTCTTGACAGTCTAGAAATAGACTGCCTAACCGCTGGTGCCTAACCACACAGAATCTCGGGCACCCTGTAAGTAGGTGAAGTGGGGTTTCTTCAGCCCCTCCGCACCATCTACAGTTCCCTGATACTTCCTTACCTATCTTATTTCCAAAATAGTTAAGTCGGCCGTGTCCGGTGATGATTTGGGACAAGAGTCTGGAGTCCCTTCTCTTCTCCTGGCCTATCATGGTCCTGGAATGTCTGAGGCCACTGCCTTCCCGCCATTCCCTGGTATGCTGCTCCCTCACCCATCCCCTTACAGCTCCCCTGATTAGGCACCTAGGTGTCCCAACCGGGTGCTCTGAGTCGGGTATGAGGCAGTTGGCTCCCAGGGCGGCAAGACGGTCTGCAACCTCATTTCCTTTTATTCCAGTATGACCTGGTGCCCATAATAACCTGACTTTATTTTCTATTGTCAGGCCATTAAGGGTTTGTTTGCATTCCCAGACAAGCTTGGAAGCGGTTCTTTGGGTAATCAATGCCCTCAGAGCCGCTTGGCTGTCTGAGCAGATGCTAATACGCCTGCCACACGTGCCAAGTTCATCAATCCTTTGCGCGCATGTTAGGATAGCATAGACCTCTGATTGAAAGACGGTTGCATCCTGTCCCAGTGAGAGGACTGTACCCCTCCCATCCCTGCGACAGTAATATCCCGCCCCCGAGCCCCTGTCAGTCTTGGATCCATCTGTGTACCAGATGTCTCCGCTTCCCAGCAGAGTGTCTCGGTGAATGGTCCAGTTTTCTCTAGTGGGTATATCCACACTATATTTCCTTCCGAAGGATATCCTTGGGATCATGACATCCGATTTCTCGAATGTCCTGAGGATTTCCCTTAGCTCGCCAGGTAACCTGGTGTGCCGAGTTCCTTCCTTCCATTTCCCCCAGGACTTTAACCTCTGAGAGGCAAGGGCGGCTTCCCCCACCTATGGAAATAGTAATGACAAATCCCTGCATTCGTAGAACAGCATTTCACGAAGTAATAATTCAAAACGAGAAGAAGACATGCAACCTGTTTACAGCAAACGAAGATTTGTCAGCATAGATAAGAGTTATCCATACGGTTATAAGAATGATTGAAACAGCACACTAACGTTGCTTAGTAATCATATGTATCAATTATATGTAAGTGGGAGCACAACTCTAGTTTGTTATTGGCTGAGTAGAGCGTGACGTCATTTGACAGAAAAAGTTGGTTGGCTTATTACTTCTTTGCCCCCCCTCTTCAGTGGAGGCTCATTGGACGAGTAAAAAGAACTGGTGGTGGTAGATGTGTTTGTAGTAGGGATAGTCTGTATATAT